>JAPWTK010000712.1:0-189166 GCA_029963805.1 Aromia moschata
CGGATAACTCATATATGTTATAGCTATACATATATAACTCATATATGATATAACCCATATATACCGCGCGAATAGAAGCTAACGCTTACCGTGTATGTAAATAGATTAGTAGGGAATTAGCATTTGTAGAGTCCGTGTGCACTCTTAACCCTTTTGGATACGCACTGTTTGTATACGGTCGTGCTCCACTGTTTTTCATAGTCCTAAGTTAATTTTAATCGGTTATTTGTGTATCTTATGTTGTAATTTTTCACCCACCCTGAGAGAAAATAAAGAGTCGCGCCCCGTGGAATTATCTTTTAATAATCACCCTACATAAAATTTGGCGCCCACGTGGGGCCTTCGAACGTCGCAGAAAAGTACGTGAAATGTGACTTTATGTGATTGTTTGCAAGTGAATCCCGAGGTGAAAAACAATACTGGAAGCAAGGTAACCTGTTGCGAATGGACATCAAACTGTAAGTAAAACTTCTTGTTTTCTGCCTGTTTCACGCCGACGTCGAATCAAACGCGTTGTGTGCTGTTTCCTTTGTTGATTTCGGACTTTTTCAACCTGCAATTTTGCCAAAGACATTTGTGATTTTCGCACGAAAGTGTAGTAAGAGACAATCAAGATTTTCGGACACTGATTGTTTCGGACATTAAATATTTTGGACAGAGCCGGTTTCAGTGATTTTCGTAGATGATACGCTTTCAAGTGAGTACATTTTGTATTTCGGGTTAATGAACTATAACCTCAGAAGTCATTCAAAAAACAATTCTCGTGAACCGGAAAGCGTAGCAATAACGAACCAAATTGTAATGACCGATGAACAGTTTCAATCTCTGCTAAGTGGCATGACGTTAGCATTAAGCAATGCAAACAGAACTTCGAATTTTGACGGAAATTTTTCGAAATGTGCTTCGCGATTTGCGGGAAATAAAGATGAAGATGTGGAAGCGTTTATAGATGCCATAACGGTTTACAAAGATTGCGTTAACATTTCCGACGAAAATGCAATTCGAGGATTACCTATGTTGCTGGATCAAAATGCTGGTACATGGTGGCAAGGAATCAAAGCTACTATACTAACATGGGATGATGCTCTAACCTCACTTAGGCATACTTTTGGGTTCAATAAACTACCGCACAAAATTTTCAAGGAATTATTTTCTCGTGAACAAGGTGACAAAGAGTCGACAGATCTTTTGTAAATTCTTGTCGTGCACTTTTAGCTCGTTTGCCTGAAACACCAGTTACATTCAACCCATAAATTAGACATGATTTATGGCTTACTTCACAAACGGATTAGACACCGATTACCAAGAGATCAAGTCACTTCTTTCGCTGATCTAATTCAAAAAGCTAGATCCATTGAAGAAAGTTTTGCTGAAAATGTTTCAATTCAGGGTAAATCAAAGCCTAATCACGAATCAGAGGAGAACAAAGCTTCGCACTCGCTCCAAATGCAGCTTTTGCAAGAATTTTGGTCATGTTCAATCCGAATGTCGAAAACATGCTATACAACAAGGAAAGCAACCTCAGACAAGTACAAACCAGAAGCCTGCTACAACTTCAACTACCATTACTTGCTTTGGATGTGGTAAACCAGGGTACATTCGATCTCAATGCCCTAATTGCCGAACAAACAGTAATTGTAATGTTGTGAGCTCTTCTTCAAATGAAATTCAAGAAACTGCAACTCATACCTCGTGTATAGATGTACTTTCTACGGAAATTCAACCAGTTTCAGATACCTCCAGGCCGTTGATAGAGGTTAACATTGAAGGAAAACGTGGTCTTGTCTATGTTGACTCCGGTACTAGGAATAGCATTGCAGGGTACAAGTTGTACACTCACTGTTGTGACATGAACCTGCCTTACAAAAGAAAAATCTCAACGAATGGTTTTAGCCGATGGACAACCACGTCTAGTTTCGACAAGAATTTTCGAAGCTATTGTAGTTTTGCAAGGAAGGAAAATTCCGACGACGTTTATAGCTATACCAGAGCACACCAATAACAAAACTCTTTTAGGCGATTTAATTTCTAATGCTCGCATTGTTTTAAATATTCCTAAATGGCATTGGTATTTAGAGGAAAACCCCTCCCTGACATTTGATTTTTCAAAGAATGTTTGACAACAAACACGCCAAAGACAAATTTAACGCATGTCAAATGGAATTCCAATTGAGCAACAACGATGGAAAGAATTTATCCATAGAAGAGAAGAAACAACTGGAAGAATTAGTTCAAGCTCATTCGGTGGTATTTGAGAAAAGTAAGGAATTTACACCTTATGCAGAACATTCAATTCAGTTAACGGATGACACGCCAATTTTTCAACCACCTTATCGACTTGCACCACCTCAAAAGGAACTTCTTCGAAAGGAAATTGATCAGTTGTTACAAGATGGCATAATTGAAGAGTGTGAATCCGCATATGCCGCACCTGTGGTACTAGTCCCCAAGAATGATGGAAACATACGACTTTGTGTGGATTATCGTCGAATCAATGAAATCACAGTTCCAGTACAATACCTACTGCCGAGAATAGACGATTTATTACACTCTTCGTCGAATGCATCTTACATCACCACTTTAGACTTAAAAAGTGGATATCATCAGATCCCAGTCAGGAAAGAGGACAGAGATAAAACATCTTTCATCACACCTTTTGGAACCTACAGATACAATTCTATGCCGTTTGGTTTACGCACAGCTCCTGTAACGTTTCAACGTCTTGCTGACCGTTTCAAATCAGGCCTTCCAAAAATATCCATTTTGGCGTATCTCGATGATTTGATTATCATGTCTCCGACTTTTGAAAAGCATTTAGCCGATCTGAACGATGTATTCATTAGATTGAAGAGTTTCAAGCGTCGCGTGAATCGGAAGAAATGCATTTTTTGTACTGACAAAGTTAAGTACCTGGGACACATAATCACCAAGGATGGATTTCAACCTTGTCCAGAGAAGGTATCCGCTATCAAGGATATGCGCGCACCACAGAATGCAAAACAAGTTTTCAGCTTTCTGCAGACGTGCTCATGGTTCAGAAGATTTGTGCCGAAATTTGCAGAAATTTCTAGGCCTTTAAGCCAGTTAATCAGGAAGAACTCGAAATGGGAATGGATATCGCCTCAACAAATTGCCTTTGACCGGATAAAAGAACTATTGACAACTGCACCAATACTTCGTCAGGCCGACCCCTCCAAACCTTTCATAATAACGACAGACGCAAATGCCTATGCCTTAGGAGCAGCTTTACTCCAGGGGAGGAAAACTAGAAAAGGCCTATAGAATGAACACCAAGGATGAACAGACATCAGAAGTCTCAACTCGCAATTCTCACTGCCGACACCCATACGAGATGGAAAGACAAAATTCCCTCTGTACGTTTCGCCATGAATACATCGGTATGTCAATCAACCGGATACACTCCTGCATACCTAACTTTCGGAAGAGAATTAAGAACTCCGGACGATGTTCGCCGTGATTTCCGAGGAATCATTGAAAGTGACAATTTCGTACCGCAGATAACGCCCTATTTACGTGTTTTATCCGAAACCTTAAGTCAAGCCCGTGAAACGCACGAAAGACAACAAGACAGTCGAAAGAAATACGCCGATAGTAAACGTTGCGATTTGTCATTTGAATTCATGGACTTAGTATTAGTCGATACGCATGTCTTAAGTAACGCCAAATCGGGTAGTACTTCAAAGTTCGCGCCTCGCCGTGATGGACCGTATCAGATTTCAAAAATCGTAAGTCCTACGTACGAAATTCGCGATCCGTCAAACCCGACTGTGCCCTTGGGAACGTATCACGTATCTGCTTTGACCAAGTACGTGCCACCAACCGATGAAGCCGTGATTCCTACTGCTGTACACCCTCTTCGACCCCGAGGACGACCGAGACTTCAACCGCAGTCTACATCCGCTTCACCTGGCCTCAGCACTTCAGATCGACCCGGACATCATCTGCCCACCAGCTCACCTGGAATCACCGATCAGCTGCCCAGTGTAGTGCCGCATAGTGAAGTGCCGCGAAATGATCGTCAAATGTGCCGCGCAGATCTACTCGTGTGCGCCACCCAAAACCTGTATTTGATGTTTAGCAAATTTTGGTCTAGTTTATTTTGTATCACACACGAGACGTACGTGTGATCCAAAGGGGGAGAGTGTAGCAAAATTTAATACTAAGTACACCCTTGGCCCTTGTATTGTTTTCCCGCACCTGCCTAAAGACACCAGCGGATAACTCATATATGTTTTACCGCGCGAATTGAAGCTAACGCTTACCGCGTAAATAGATTAGTAGGGAATTAGCATTCGTAGAGTCCGTGTGCACTCTTAACCCTTTTGGATACGCACTGTTTGTATACGGTCGTCCTCCACTGTTTTTCATAGTCCTAAGTTAATTTTAATCGGTTATTTGTGTATCTTGTGTTGTAACTTTTCACCCACCCTGAGAGAAAATAAAAAGAGTCGCGCCCCGTGGAATTATCTTTTAATAACCACCCTACATGTTATTTCGTCAGTTTCCACATATAAGATAAGTACCACCGAGATTTAGGCCCGGTACTTGTAGTCCCAGTTAAGACGGATTAATTTAACTGACGTAAAACCATCTGACTAACATCTGTAAAATATTTTCTAGTTTCTGTATATTTTCTCTATAGTGCTCGTCAAAATTAGCGTAACACTTTTTTAGATTGTACGTTCAGACGTTTTCTCGAAAAGGAAAAGATTGTCTCCAGAGGAGGGGGACACGGATTTGAAAGGTTACTAGGATACGGGGAATTAAGGGAGGGGAGGGGGTTATTTCATGTTTAAAAGCGCCCAGAGGTTTTTTAAAGAAAAACACCAGGAAACAAACGCGAACAGCGCCATTTGCGTTCTTTTCAAGTTAGAGACATGCGGTTTTTAATTTTCGGAAGGCTATAGGGTTGGTTTTAATGACCCGAAGTCGTTATGCTGTGACTTAAATGGTTCGCCGTCCATACCCCAAAAACCAAGCCCATGTCGGAATTTGAATTCACAAGATTTTGGCGGCAATTTCAGAGACCTTCAGGATCGACTAAGAAGGACGCTGTCGGGTAAAAACTCTTTCGGGACGAATTTAAGACCTCCTCTATAAGTTCTGTGTATTCGGTCTCTGTCCCATCTCTTCAACCCTTTCCAGACTCCGCCTAAAGCCACCCCTTTGCGTTCGCGATGGGTTTTGCGTGGTTTGACCTCGGTTGGGCGAATCCATTGATCTTATTGCTGCCTAATAAATTGATGTGGGGTGCTACAACTCACTTTCACCTTTTGACAACACAAGCATCTCTCCAGGTCACACCACACCTACCCCCCTCACCCTCTTTGGTTCCGCCTCTGTAGAAGGCTGCGTGGGATGTCGTTTTGTCTGGAATTCATATCATGGCATTACTTAATGGCTCTTAATGTTGACGGAACACACTGCGGACGGATTGAAAGCCAAAAGTGATATTCCAACTCGAACCCACTCCCTGAAAATATGGCGCCCTAAGGGGTTGTAATCCGGTCTTGATGCGTGGGTCTTAGAAAGCTTTCCTGAGCAAACAAAAAAATGTTTGTATGGATGAAAAGTCCTGAAAGAAGACTCGTTGGGTAGGCGGAACCTTCCTTTGCAATTGTGTGAACGACAATCGCGAAATTCGCGAGAGATGCTGGGTACGCATTACAAATGTTCACTGTGACTTGAGCTCATGAACCCTCGACTGGGCTAGTACCTACGAAGCAGACCACCCAAATGGCACCTTTTTCCACTAATTTTCACACACTCAAACATTTTTTTGGAGAGAGTCAAAAAACGAGGACTTGAAGGAGACAAACGATTCGAGGTGGGCCGATATGGGTTCAAGCATCCTCAGGAAGATTTTCAGTCATCCCACCGATCAAGACCTGCTTACAACCCCTCAGCACAACAAATTTGAAGGGGGGGGGTTGGAGAGGAAATATCACATTTGACGCTCAATTAGCCGTTCACAGCCCGTCAACTTCTAGAACCTTTAAGTAATGCAATTAGAGACAAATAGACATCCCACACAGCTTTCTACATGGGCGGATTCAGCGGGGGTAAGTGGGGGTCGGAGTAGGTGTGGATTAAAGAGGTGCTTGAGTTGTCAAAGGGTGAAAGCGAGTTGTGGCACCCCACGCCAATTTATTAGGCAGCATTAAGATCAATGGATTCGCCCAAAGAGGTCAAACCACGCAAAACCCTGCGTAATTGCAAAGTGGTGGTTTAGGGTGTCTGGAAATGGGTTGAGGAAATGGGACAGCGACCAAATACGCGGACAAGGAGGTCTTAATGTGTGCCGGAATAGAGTTTTTACCTAACAGCGTCCTTCTTAGTCCAACCTGTAAGTCTCTGAAATTGCCGTCAAAATCTTGCGAATTAAAATTCCGACATGGGGTTGCTTTTGGGGTGTGGAAGGCAAACGGTTGAAGTCACAACGTAGCTCCTTCAGAATATTCAAATCAACCCTATAGGCTACCGAAATTTAAAAACCGTAAGTTTCTAACTCGAATAGAACGGAAATAGCGCTAATCTAAAAAGTGTTACGCTAATTTTGACAAGCTGTTTATTTATAGTCTTATCGTCTGGTTAACAGGGAGTAAAGGTACCGACCGGTAGAATTCTAAATCTCGGTAATAGGCAGGTACGCAATATTTCAATAATAATTCGTTATTACTGCAGTTGCATTACATTAAGTTTAATGTAATACTGTTATTTAGAGTCACGGGGTTGAAAGTTGGATAGCAGAAATCGCAACATCGTGCCACCTCACCTTGTCATTTGGTTCAGTAATATTTGGTATACTTTGTACTCAATCCACGATACACATATCATATAGTATATCGTGTACTCAATCAAGTTTCAAAAGTATAAATATGAAGGATTTTTAAAAAGCCCGCGCTCTGCCATATAGAACTGTCAATTGTGTCATCATACTCATCATCAATTAAACAGTAGGTAGCGCTTCTTGCCCTGTATCAAGAAGACTAGAACAAACTAAGGAGACAGAGCTGCGGCTTTTCACTGTATAACGCGAGGGGCTCGAATATGTCCGCCTCCAGAGGCGCTGTAAGCAGTGTCGTTCTGTACTAATCTATGTGCGTATCAGTAATTTGAAATAATGTCCGGTTATTCTGACGTTTCGAAACGCTTACAGCTTACAGCCTACCTTCATAAATAGTCATGTGGTCCGCTGCTCATCACGTGACTTTCGCAGATCACGTGACGTCGAGCACACCACTGCTTACAACGCCTTCTGGAGGCGGACAGATATGAGACCATGACACCGAATGACTGACTTTGGTCTCCTTAGTACTAGTCTTCTTGGTTTTCTATGACAGTCTAATACATGGACATTTTGGACACTATATTTAGATGTTTTGTGATCGGCATTAGGCAATATTGGGTGTTTGGTTTTAAAATGGTCCTCTAAATGTAACCATGTTAAAAAAACTCACTCCAAAAAATAGCTGACCAAAAATGTCATCACAGTCATTAGATGTTATAGAGTGATCTATAACAAACTGGTCACTTAACACTATCAAAAACCAGGTTAACGGTAAATAGAAACACACGTCCCTTGGTACATAATATACAGTCATTTAATATTTTATGAATTCGTTAACCAAAGTGTATCGTGTTGATTGGCTAGTTCGGTCATGGACAGTTAGGGATTTTCTTTGAGATTCACCAAGAGATAATTAGCAAGACAGGGCTTCCACCCCTTTTGCTATTATAATTTTCAATTCATTTTTTTTTGTTCTCCGAGGTAGTTTCACTAATGGAATGGTCTTTTGTAGGAAAAAATATATTTGTGGACTGTATCACCAAAGTGTTTTTTTATTATTATTATTATAAAGAGGTAAGAAAAAACTCTAATAAACTTCAGTTCTTAATTTTTATTTTGGTTGTAATAGTTGCTGCTGCTGCTTACATACAAACAAAATCTGTGAACCTAGACGGTTTCCGTGCGGGCGCCAGATCCTGGAATGGGTCGCTGATGATTTTTGGCCAGGAAATCGGCAAACTCTTGGTAGGGCGTCTTCAACAGAGGCATCTCCCCTTCCAAAGGTCAGGAGTCAAGTAGGCGTAAGTCTTGGCGATGGCGGCGTAAGTAGCCTTAGCGAAATTGCCCAGGGTGCCGGTGGAACCTCTGGCAGAGGTGTAGCAATCCTCAATGCCGGCCATCTGGAGCAGTTTCTTGGGAACGGGGGCCGATACAATGCCGGTACCGCGAGGCGCCGGGATGAGACGGACTGTTACGGAACCACACTTGCCAGTAACCTGCAACAATCGATTCCAGTAATAAATAACTGCAACGTGATAATTGCAATGCAGATTATTTGAGGGGATATCAGAAATTCTTGGCCATCACAGAGACGAATCCCTCCGGTGGAAACCGCGAAAGAATTATAGTTATTCATCATGATAAGTGGTGAAAGCCTAGCATTATTTTAAAGCTATTATTACTAGACAACAGATTATTTGTTTGTAAAAAATATGTTAAAAAGATCTAAACCATGATTTTCAGTAGTAGCTAGTAAACAATTAATGGGTATTTTGCAGGTCACAAATTCATTGACACCTTAAAAAAATCTCCGGGACAGTAAAAGCAAATGTTATAAAAACAAATCCTAGATGGAAATTGCTGAAAATGAAGTAGTAAATCCTAATTAACTTTCAAAAACACATTTGAAAAAACTTTCTAAAACCACCATTACATTTTGTATTCAATGTTGAATATGTTGACATCCCTATTTAAATCAGATTAGTACCACTATACAGTTTTTTACTTTGAAGAGTGGGTGAACCCAAAATCTTTTTATGAGATAATTTACCTTTTTGTAATTTGATAAACAAATGCAGAACAAGCAATAATGACGTTGTTGACATTTTTTTGAATTGTTGGTCAACAGTGTTGTTCAACAAAGTTCGATTCACAGAGGCGAGTCAATGAGGATGCGCCTTAATGCATAAAAATAATAACTTGTTTTTCAAATGCGATTCTGTGCAATTTCTTTGATAATCTTTTTTTAAGTGAAGACCATGAAAAGGTTGAATAAGACCATTTTATTTTATTTTAGAAAATGTTAACCCTTCGTTAGTGCTCTGGGGTAACATCCCAGCACATACTGCCCATATGCAAAAACACAGTAAATTTGAATAATGAAACAGATTTGTGATATTGTGTTCTTGCTTATCTAATAGGTTCTAAAGGGAATATTTACATTTTAGAATATTTTACTGTGTTTTGGCTTAGTTAAACGGTAGAATAATGTACTGAACCTAAGTCGTTACTACTCATTTTCTTAAAATCGAGTTACTTTTGCATGACGCTATAGCTGACAACAAATTCACTGCAGAAATATTTGACGTTTCTGATGACTTCTTTAGTCAGTTTCAGTATTTAGAAACCTTCTGAATAAGCTGACAGCATGATCAGTGAAACGCCAAGTCAATTTAGACGACCGCGGCAAAACCCGGAAGAAATAACTTCACCATTGGGCAACAGCCGTGAAAGCCTGCATTCTACTAATGCAAGAATAAAGTTTTTTAGCTTATGACGCGAACTTTTTAGAAAACAGTAGATTTTGGATAATTTGCAAAAGATTCTATAAACACAAATCTCGTTACTATAGAAAATGTTACTACAAAATGTAGTTAATTATAACAAGTAATGTAAATGTAATTGAACTGTTATTGGTGTTTTCAAAATCACATAATTTATAGAACAGTGATATTATGAAGATTACTTTAAAAAAATATATAAATAAGTTTAATATTATATAGTCATAAATTGCTTTAATAAATAAAAAAAAAAGTACCTTGCATGGGACGGTGTGGGGTTGACCAATCTTATTACCCCAGTAGCCTCTGCGTACTGGAACAACTGAAAGCTTGGCCAAGATAATGGCGCCGCGGATTGCAGTAGCTACTTCCTTGCTGCACTTAACCCCCAAACCGATGTGACCTTTGCTGTCACCAATGGCAACGAACGCTTTGAAACGAGTACGCTGTCCGGCACGGGTCTGCTTCTGTACAGGCATAATCTTCAATACCTGCAACAAGTGGCACAATAGTAAAAAATCCTGGAACATTTCGTAGAAGTACTTATACAAAAATATTAATGTAAACTTTATTATTCACCATTTAAAAAATCAACCAAGATAGACTATTTGTTTTCTAGATAGAAACTGTTATTAATTTCATCTGCTAGTTGCAATTTATGAAGCACCTCTAGATCAAAAGGAATATACAGGATACTTATAGTACTCATACTGGGGAAGACATTAGGAATGTTTTAATTAATTATTTAAATTAATTTATTTAATTAATGGTAGAAAGGTTAAAGTAAACAATAACCATTTTATAGTTCTGAAAAAAAAAAGATCATCAAACGTTGGTGATCGTCAAAAGTTAATAAGACTGTTCGTAACACCTATCCACTTATGAAAAAACAATTGAAATCAAAAAGTTAATTAGGACTTAGAGAAACATCTGCCGTACTCAGTGCACCGCCCGTAGTTTGTTGTTATGCCAAACTGCCCATAACTTTTAAGGTTTAAAAACAATTTCAAATAAATGGAGTAATATTGACAACATTGTTGCAATTATTTCTGAAAATGGCGCTAACATAAAAAAATGCAATTAATGAACATTTGCAGAAACACCAAATGTCCTGTGTGGCCCACACTCTCAATTTGACAGTTTGTGAATTGAATCACCACAGAAGTTAACTTAAAAATGGCAATGGAAATATAGGTCATCCGTGACATGAATTTGTTCTAGAAATTGAAATAATTAAATATTGTACCGTGAAATTATTAAAGAAAAAAATTAAAATTAAATGAATAGACTAATAGATAATAAAAAGTGTACAAATAAGTTTCCGCCGTTTGACAAAAAGTTGGCGCCACCATGGTTAAAATTGTCAGATGTAAACATCATTATCATAAAGTTGGACATCAGGCAACAACATAACCTTAAAATATTAGTGATTTTTTATCAGTATAATATATTCTTTTGTGTGCGAGATTGAGTCGAGCACTCAAGGAAACGCGCGCCCACTACTACTCCAGACACGACACTTATTCTCCTGCATAATAATGCTCGTCCACATGTTGCGGTGCCTATTTGGAAACACTAAATTGGAAAGTTTTACCCCCCCCCGGCCGTATTCACCAGACATTGCACCTTCGAATTTCTACTGCTTTCGATCGATGGCACATGACCTGTGCGAGCAACACTTCACATGATATGAAGATACCAAAAATTGGGTCAATTCGTGGATAGCCTCAAAAGATGAAGCATTCTTCCGACAGCGGTATCCGTATGCTACCAGAAAGATGGGAAGTAGTGGCAAGCGATGGACAATACTTCGAATAAAACATTAGGTTTCCTTTCCTTCCTTTCACAATAAATTCCCAATTTTTTATTAAAAACGGTGGAACTTATTTGTACACCTTTTAGATCAGATGGAATGATAAAAGTATGACTCAAACGCAGAACCGCAGCAAAATATAGAAAATATTCAGCAAACTGTAAAATGTGGCAGAACTGGTGAACATGTGATGGTGTGGGGTACATGGTAGCAAGAGGTGCAGGTAAACTGGTGTTTATAAAAGGTATTATGAACTTTACTTATGGAAAAATTATGTTTGAAAAAATATTATTTTGTCTATAGTGGTGACATATACTATTTAATTATTGCTGTATAATGTTCCACACATGACGTTCAGTCTCCTGACATAAACCCTACCCAAAATCTGTGGGAAAAACTGGACCTCAGATATTGAAAAAAAAAACTAGTATCACCAATCTAAAAACCGTTTTTATGCAGGAATGGAACAATATCACGTCAAACATGACCCAAAATTTACCAAATTCAACAATTTTTTTTTTCAGAAATTGAGTATTTTCAGATAGATTTTAGTTTATACGTCCCTCGTTGTAATTTTTAATAAATTATATATATATATTTGAACGTTTTACTGTACTTTCCTTCACATAAAATTGTATCAGTTCTGAGTGCAAGATGCATTTGCAGTTTGTGGTGTATGAATACAGTAATACCCCATCATCCCCTTCCTCGCCCATAAAGCACGCGTCGCGCAATTCGAGCTTGCACGAGCCGATACGGACGTGTTTTACGCGTCTGTTTATTCTATTTTTTTCAGATTTATTGTATTCGTTAATTTGTTGAAGAGTTTAATTCCAGAATATAACTCAATGATGTAACCCAAAATTAGATTTCAGAAACTCTACCCCGACTTACGTAATTTTCGACTTACATTATCCTTCCCGGTCCCACCTATGACGTAACTCCGGGGTATTACTGTACTTACTTTTTTTTGTCACTGTATATAATACAAATTAATGAAAAACCATACGTAAATTATTTCATGGCTTTATAAAATACAGCCTTCCAGAAAAAAGTCATTTTTCAGAACATGGACTTATTACTTAGCGACAAACAAGAAATACTCACATATAATAATCCGTTGTCACAAAGATGACATACATTAAATGCTGTGCAAACGTTCCTGAGTGTCACAAAAAAATTGCGAAAGTATAAGAAATTGAATTTCGCAGGTTTAAATCATCTGCTTCACTGATTCCTTTCCTTGTCTAGAACTGCCCCTAGACAAGGAAAGGAACTGTCACTGTTGCTAGTCACAACTTCACTATCTAGCGCGAATAGTCACGAAAAATTTCCCTTGCCCTTCTCGAACTCAATAACATGATGTAAATATTTTTTGGTAAATTATACTTCACGCATTTATATGTAAAATTTGTACTATTTACGAAACATTTCCCTTGCCCTTCTGTGACGATTCACCGCTTTCATTTTGTCACAGAGGTTAGGAAGCACCCTGTAACACACGAGTTAGGCATTTGCACAAAGTTTAACAAGTCGCAAACTACTTCTAATAGTGTATACTACACATCACAAAAAAAAATTCGTCAAAATACGAAAAGTCCATGTTCTCAAAATTTACCAAATCATAACCCAACCACAACAGCAACCCCAAAATTAATGACACTTGCCCCATAAAGAATACATACCTCATCGTTAAGATCAGGTCCGATGAAGAAGTCGATGATGTCATACTCCTTAATAGGAAGAGAAAACAGGTAGATTTCCTCGAGGGAACTGATTTTTCCATCGCGCACGAGACGACCCAGCTTCGTCACTGGTACCCACTCCTTCTGGTCTTCTTTGCCGCGACCGCGGCCTCTGCCACGGCCGCGTCCGCGACCACGTGGGCCGCCTCGGCCCCCACGACCGCCGCCAAAACCACCACGGAAACCTCCACGTCCACCGGCTGGAGCTGCGTCCGCCATTCTGGAAAATAGATGCAATTAAATAGAACCTTCACCAAACGTATTTCTCTGGTGAAGCATTCTTGATTGATTCAGACATTCTTGGCCATCATAGAGAGGTCTCTCCGGTGGAAACCGCGAAAGAATTACAGTTATTCATCATATGGAAAATTATTTAATATATCATTAAAAAAGATTTTACTAAAACTAGCACAGCAAAATGCACAAAAAAACAACTTAATTTCTACTTCTAATTAACCAAAAAATAACATGGCCGCCATTCCGACAGCATGTTCACGTACAATAATCGTATTTTTTTTAAATAAATAAAATAATTACAACCGAAAATAAATGCGTTAAATATTTGATTATTATTCGATTTAATAATACATTAAATATTAATATATTTTAACTACAGTAATAAGATTAAACTCGAGACTACTTACATTTAGATCCTTCTTTTATCGTTGCTGGCGAAAGAAAGAGGAAGACTGGAGAAGCGATCGTCCGATATCGGAAAGGAAATTTTCACGACGCTTGCGCAGTAGTGGTATATTGGAAATAAAATACAAACGCTTTCGTTTCACAATTTCTTGTGATCATATTGAACGTCTTTTATGAGACTGCAGCGTAAGCCGAATGGAGACGTATTTGGCGTAATGTGTAATGAAATCAAAATATGTATTGCCCTAATACCACGTAATATTTAGGTTAAAGTAGATATCAGCAAAATATTGCGAAGGTTATAATAATCTATAATCAATTTAAATCTATATATTTTGCTGGTACCTATTTTGATCTTGAATATTAGATACATGTGGAAAAGAAATTGATATATGTCGAATGTCGCAGTCGAATGAACCAGAAAATCCCTTTGCGCATGCGCCAGGTTCGGTTATCCCGAGGTGAAGAAAGTTCGGAAATGTGGTTTTGCGGAATGAAAAAGTTCGGATATGTGGATGTCGAGTGTAAATTATGATCATGTAAACCGGTTATTAGACAAATGTTAGCAAACAAAAGGATACCGGCTGATTTTCGAAAGTGCCTCACCAATTTCGACAGTGCCAACTCAATTTTTTCAGAGAAAAAAATTACAAGGTTTATTACGAACAAAAAAATTATGAAATTTTAGGTTTGCGCATTAGACATAAATCTGCTCCGAGGTTCTAGTCCACGGTTGTCGTATCTGAGTTCTTTATAGTAATTCCAGTTAAATCGAGAAACGGAATCCCAGCGATGAATGCGTTTATTGATATAATCGTAATCCGCTTTAACCATAGAAAACCATGCTACGCATAGCATGGTTTTCTATGGCTTTAACCGGTAATGGTGCCAACAAATAGTGCCAACTTCCGAATCCTTAATGCCACATCATGTTTATTTTCACTTTTCCATGTAAAATAATATTTTGTCATAACTATTTGTTACTTTTTGCCATCCAAAAAAAGACATTTATACCCTTATTTAATTGTCAATGCTGTTACATTATGCGACACCTGTAATAAGCTGCTGTCGCTGTCAACACGTCCATCACTGTGTTCACTGGTTCTGAATATTCAAACATATTTGACATGTTTGAGTATTTTTGCCATATGTGTGGATGGCATGTTTGGAATATTTGAGAACACTTCAAATATTTGGACAAATACCTACAGCGATAATCAAACACAAATACGCAACGCCAAGTGAAGTGCCGCCATAACAAATAATAGGTGTCGCATAATGTAACAGCATTGACAATTCTGTTACATTCAGTTCAGTGAATCTGAATTCGGCTTATCGTGAGAGCCACTCGTCAAAAGTTTGACAACAGTTTCCTTTGATTTCTTTATGCTTTGAGCTTCGACATAACCGCTAATTTCTATCTCGTTCATGGCCAGATTCCACATTTGATGACGTTTTTTTTGAGTGACTATAATTAGTGTTCATAGTTCAATACAGAGAAAAATTAATTATACTCTGTTTTTGTTGATAGTTTTTATTTTTTAACCATTTAAATATGGTGAATTTTTCATGTCATCATGTTTCATGCGAATTTTTTCAAACGGGAACGCTATGGCTCAAGATTATTCAAACAAGTGTGTTCTGTTACCAACACTGATATTGCACACTCCAATCATTAATTACTTAATAAAGAAAAAACTCAATCAAACAATACAACATAAATGTTAACACCAAACAAGGCTTGATTTTAAACCGATCATTAGATGGCTTTGAAAACAAAAACATTCTTCACTTTCGAAAAGTGTATATACATTTCACAATTTTTCCAATTAGGGTAGGGTGGGGTACATTTGGACAAGGGGCAGAATTGGACAATTCAAGTTTACCATCAGAAATGACAGTTATGAGATTAAGCGCGTGTTAGAATCATTATCCATATATGCTACAACATTGGTGATAGTTGGATGTGATTCCAGTAAGTTTTGCAGTTTTAATTGTGAAAAGTTTTAAATTCACTGCCAAAAGTAAGCATTTTGTTCTCTATTTGTAAGTGTTAGTGTGTGTTATAATAAATATTTGCAAATAATGTGTGCCATAGCTAAAAGTCTCATGTCTGGTGAATACTATAACCTATACATTTTCAGTTAGAAATATAGAATTTCAAAGTTTGGACTTTGAATACAATGAAATTACCGATGGGGCACATTTAGACAAATATAGTGGGGCACATATAGACATGTTCAAAACTGCCCCACTGGATAAAAATAATCTTGTTATTAGTATTATTAAATATTGTCACAGAATGGTGAGGAACTATAAAAGAAAAAACAAATCGGGCTTTTATAGATAACTTAAAGATAATTTTATAAAAGCAGTGACAGAGGTTCTACAAAAAATACAAGAAAAATTAGAGATGCCGCTTTATGTACAATTTAAAATTCAAATGTCCATAATGAGAATGCTGAATTTGTAAAAGAATTACTAAATAAATTTCTTACGAAAATATTCACTACCATGGAATTAGATAGAAAGTCAGTTTGTAATCCAGAAGATGTTCGTCCATTCTTAAAATTGTCCCAGAAAAGTAAGAGAGGAGGTAGAAAGAAGAGAATGTCCTGTTTCTACTGAAACTCCGGCAAAAATGGAAATTGAAAATTCTAAATTTAGAAGACGTCAAAGACTACCAAAAATCAAAGCAATGTGTAGCAGTAAAAACAAAGCTAGACTTAACTAGTGGAAGGAAACGAAAACAAGACAAAGAACAAAAATATAATGATATTACTTCAGATTCAGAAAGAAGTTTTATAGAGAAAGATTTAAGCACTCAGTTTGATATGGACACTGATAAGGATTCCACTAAAGAAAAAGAAAATATTCCAACTCTTTTGGATTGTGATCATCTTGAAATTGGGAACTAGATTTTGGTTAAATTTGTGACCAAGAAGAAAATATTGCATCATGTAGGAAAAATAGGTGAATATTTAGAGGATTTCGAAGTAAAATTTTTGAGAAAAAAGGAAATTCTGGAATTTACTATCCAGATGTTAACGATATTAGTACTATTTCCAGAAGTGACATAATTTCCAACCTTCCAGAGTCCAAGGAAATGAAGGAACCTACATGTCAGGCTTCATACATTAAATTTAATGTTTCATTTTCTAACTTTAATGTTTAGTAGGTACATGTGTATAATCTAATGTCATAATCGTATATAACTGTTTGTAAATTTTTGTGTCTACCGTGTCTTAATAGAATAAATATATAACAAACATTATTAATAATTATACATTATTATATTTTACCCTGTCTCAATGTGCCCCACCCCTGTCTAAAAGTGCCCCATAGTGGGGCACTTTTAGACAAGTGATTTGTTCTGAAAAAAATTATTTTTTCCATATAAATCCTTAATTTTATTGATTTGTTATTTTATATTAGTTTTGTAACATAATCAGGTATGCATTGCTAGTTAAAATTGATATTATTCTTCCTAAATAACGGAATCACAGGTTTTTGAAAAAAAGTGTCCAAATGTGCCCCACCCTACCCTACTCCAGTTTGATAATACAATGTTAGCTGTCTATGATGTCACCGATCTGGATATACATATTTTGACGTAAAAGCACGTAAATTTGCTCACTTCTACTATAACTGTATTTTTTTACATTACATGGCAAATGACACAAATAATACAATGATGAAAAAAAACTGTGAACAAAGTTTACTTGACTCTAACTGAACAGTTTTGATAAATTGATAAACCCACTCTTGATAAAGAATATAGACAAAAGAATAAGTTACACTGTGTCAAAAAATGACAAATGGGAAATTATTATACTTAGAATGGCATTTTAAATTAAAACAAGCGAAAATAAACATGACCTGCCATTAAAAATCCAGAACTGAATAAAAAAATACCGACTGTTACTAAACACAGATTAATGTATAATATCCAATTATAAATATCATTATTTTTTTCTCTGATAACAAAAAAGTTATGGTGAGCCATTTTTGGGACTCGCCCGGTTCTGGGACTCATGAAAGGCATCTTTTGTGAAACTAATTATAATTTTGGACTTCCGCAATCTACAGGTCTTCACAATTAAGCACTTTCTTAATTTTTAACTTAATAACTTTTCACTTTCTTTTTTATGAAGGTTTTTTAGCACCATCACAAATATCTAATAAATTGGGAGCCGATTACCAAAATTATATGTATGTAAAGCATAATGTAAATAAGTTTGCTTTATTTACATCATACCCTACAGAAAAATTAATGATTAATTAATTAAGGAATAATATCACGAATGTAAGATGTAAATACATATAAAATACTATACTTCCGTAATTAGTTATTTGCCGATTAACAGAAGTCATATACTCAATTACTATTACACTTGAACCCCTCTTATTTCACCTTCGCTTAATTCACATCCTCTCTTATTTCACCACGTTTCCCCCTAGTATTTCACGAAACCGTCCCGCTTAAGTCGCCGCTTGTAAAAGTTTTAGAACTACGTTTGGAAATTGAATTCTCGCATGAATATGTACAATTTTTATTGAAAAAAATTATTGTGTAATACATTTATGGTTAGGTGTGTTTTAAAAATATTTAATCTAAAATATTCATTCAAGTGGAAAATTGAACTTTGTCACGCACGACTGGGTATACTTACATTGATTTTTCGTTCAGTTGGCTCATTTTTCGTTATAACAAGTGCTGTGGTATATCTCTAAATATTTATTTTTGCAGCTAAAACACGAAAAAGTTGAGGTTATGATCGCGACTTAAGAGAGGCTAAATTTCGCGACTTAAGCGAGGTAATGATGCACGGATTTGGCGACTTAAGAGGGGTTCGAGTGTACTATTAATGAGTGAAATGCTCACACCTCTATTATTAGTCATTTTTAAATTAATTTTTAGTTTGTTAATTATTTATACTTGATTATATTTGATTAATATATCAGATATTTCATTGTTTTAATGCAGAACAATAACTTACTAAGTCTATAACCAACTTGTATCATATTTAAGGTTAAATAACTAAAAGGGCAGTTTAGTACCCTGTAGATCAAATACATAAATAATGCTTGTTCATATTATTTTATAACTATTAACAGTGTTTGAATGAATCAAAATATACATATAGTATATCGTGCGTGTACATCAGACATCGGCCAGTTATGAAAAAGAACAAACAGAAGTGAGACAACAGGTAAGAAGCGACCTCATACACATCGAAGGTAGTGAGGGAATAAGACCGGCCCTCTCGCCACGCTACCCTAATCGTTAGAATGAGAAGTGTAGAATTTGTTCTTTTTTCACAACCGGCCGATGTCAGCTGTACACATACGGTATACTAAAAGACCAAAATTAAACTAAAAGGCAAAGATGAATAATCTAAATAGGTATAACCAGTCTCTTGTAAAATTCAGTTACTCAACTTAAGCTATTTCTGCATTAAATCAATGAGCTGCAATCACATACAATTGTATTTTGTACTAGTCATTGCATATTTCAACAAATCAACATTTCACACTTTTCAATCCTAAATTTTACAAGGTAAATTTGCAAGCTTAAATTAATTATAAAAGCTAGTAACCATCCATTTTAATGTACAAACAATTACATACTGCTATTTTCATTAATATTTATAACATACGATAACGATATTGCACATAGTGTCTATGTCAGTTTCCTAGTGCGGTAAAAACCCTTTTCATACAAGGACGGGAAAAACATCATAATGATCTGAAAGGGATCAAGGATCATCAAAAATTCTTTCATTACTTTCAAAAAAAAAATTTATTTAAACATGTTTGATATTTACCACTTTGCCCTTTTACCCCAATCTTTCGGAGTCCAGTGCAAACACTTAGGGTCAATTCTAATTTTTCTAGTCTCCATTGCCTTCTGATGGCTTTGAATAATTTCCTTACTCAAAGTAATAATATACTGTCCTTTATAATAGTTGATCAAATTTAGGTTCTGAAGGGTGGATATGACGTCTTCTTTTTTTATGCTTGTTAATTCACATATTTCGCTACAAAAAAGATAATGAACTTGCAATATCTTTGATAATATCATTGACTTACTTTATCGTTATTTGCGGTTTTTCATTTTCTCCAACGGGTTTCATGGAAAGTAATATTTCTAAGATAGTTTGTGCCCAGTAACTACGATATGAAAGTAATCCTAAATCTGATAATGGCTTTTCAGGCGAACCAGTTTTACCTTCAAATTTTGACAATTCGTAACCTACAATTAATAATCACAAATTATGTGTTGTAGACTGTGACAATATTTTGGAAATCATAGAAAAAACTGTTATTTGGAGCACTGATTTCCAACTAGAGACATTTAAGTTGACTGCAATTGAAGGATTCATAGGAATTAGCGTTACTTTAAAATTCTGGCATTAGTTTTCTCGAAATGAAGACACGCAATGGACATTTTACTGCCTACTTACTATTTTAGCATTTAAAAGAAAGTAGTGGAAAAAAATTACTATTAACCCCTTCATACCGGTTATGCTTGTGCCAGGGTCTGCCGTATATCCGGACTTGGCGACCTGCTCACTGCGCGTCATCATGACTGTGCACACCTTGGGAACATTGGCCACATTATTATAAAGACCTTTAGAACGAAATAATGCAATAATTTTGCAAATATTCGACACTTGTGTGCATTCAAACCCTACAATACGAATTAAGACAGGAAACGAAACTATCCCTTTACAATGCGCGTGTCTATCATGGATGTTATGTGGTCTTCCTATTGGTCACAGTGGGCGTAATTTATGCCCCTCCAATTATAAGAACTAATATCTGGATGTGACTATATGCCTTTAAAATGATGCAGAACTGATCATCACCATATAACAGCATGATAATAGGTTGGTGCAAATATATGCATCATCCGGCTGTAGCGGATGGTTGTGCATGATGCATGTCTGTGCATCACCGGCGTCAAGGGGTTAATATATTTATATGATTACTAAATTCTGAAAATTAAAGCAAAAACTTTAGGTATCTCACTCTACTCCTTCTGCTGCCTTTATAAAAGGAGTCTAAAGATTATTTGGTGAATAAGAGGTAAAAATGAGCAGTAAAGTTTCAAGGACAAATTACAACATAACTTCAAAGCCAAAGTATCGAGCCACCCAAAAAAAAAACGCCATCTAAATTGGCCGAGTAAAAAAAAGATGTATTTCTATTTTATCTTAAATCTATAACCTTATTTAATTGTCAAAGCTGCCACCTTATATGACAGCCATTATTTATTTTACAATTGTGACAGTCACTTGTCAAAAATTTGACATAACCGAAAAGCCTCGACATGACCGCTATTTGTATATCTCTTGTTCATAGCCGGTTTTGATGACTTTTTTTGTATGCCTCTAAAAGCTTCTATATTAGACATCAATCAGGAATACACACCGACTAAAATTAAATGTTCATGTTTAATGATCATATTTTAAGCATTTGTTTGTAACAAGGTTTAAAACACATTGTTTTCTTGTTATCGAACACAAAAGAGAATAGAAAAAACCACACAAACAAGAGCATATCTGGTAAAGTGTAATTATTAGTGACGGTTGGTGGAAATTGAAATTCTCATATTTTCATAACGGAGCATGAAACCCATTTTATAGTATTGGAAATTATTACAGGACCTAAATAGGAGAATATGATATAAAAAAACTTGTAAGTTGCAATTTGCAACGCAAAAAAGTTGAAAGTTGCAAAAAAAATGTTCAAAAAGTGCCTGTCTCAGACATTTCCAGAAGATCTTGGAAGCGGATTAAAAAATATTTGCAAATTTTTTCATAATCATTTCAAAATTTTAAGATCTGTATGTTATGGTAACATGAATGTTAATTTCATCCCCACATTTTTTTAAATATTGAAATTAAAATCACATCATAGAAATTGACACTCTTCCTGTAGCAATCATTTCGATTGTGTCAGAGGGAAAATACACATGAAAAGACATAGGGCATAACCAAATCCTGTGACAGGTGCCAATTGCCACAAGCGGGATTCGAACCCGCGCCGATATTTGTAGCTCTCGGAGTAATAAAATTGCCATCTTCTTACCTGGCACTTTGCTCACTGAGCCATCGCCGCGGCCTACTTTATTTTTGAAATTTTACAACAGCTATATCTTTAGGCAAAACGAAAATTTTGCAAAAAGCACAAGGATAAAAAGTTTTTATATTCAGTTCGTAATTGTGAAAAATTCATAAACGTTTTTTGCAAACCGTTTCCAAAATCATTTTTTTAAAATTTGTACTCACAAATTTCATTTGAAGTTTTTTTGCTATTGCCCCCTTCTAAAATATGATGTGGGTCCCATGCTTCCTTACAAAAATATGAGACGTTCAAATACTACCATCTGCCACTGCTCCTTATTTATGGTAGACTTACTAAATTCTATAAGTAATTTTCCATATCCTTTTCTCTGGTAGGGAGGCATAGTGAGTATACAAGCAACATTATAATCTTCAGTTGATTCTTTTCTTTGGAGAAATATCCAACTATGTGGAACCCTCTGCTATCAAAAATGGTCATAACATAAAATAAGAAAGGATCAGTATCGTAGTATAATGTTTTATGATCCAGAAATAGTTTAGCAAGTAAACACAAATTCTGTGCATACACTTTATTCTTCCTTCCATCAATTTCAAAGAATGATACGTTATCTTTTCTGTAAATTTCGTTCCCTGGTGGATGCCTCAAATTACATTTCACTAGATGGCGTTCTAAACATTTTCGACTTTTTCTATACTTCAAGCAAAATTCGCAAATGTAAATGCAATCTAAGTTAACCATTTCCTAAAACAGTTTTTATATTTAATGATTATTCTTTCATGTAATATTACCACAGATTTTATAAGCATAAAATAGAGAGTAGGACCAACAAACACCTTGATTGTCATAATTTGTCGTTCTTGTAACCAATAATATGAATAAACTCCTATTACTTCAACCTTGACTTCAACAAACCTGTGGATATGGAGCGAAATACCACGGTTTTATCCTATGTCTTCCCAGTTCTATTAATTCAATATTTTTCATACGTGTTACAATATCGTCATGATGAGAAACCATACTTCCTGACTGTCGTGGCCCAGCAGTTAAAGATGTTGGTCCATCTTGTGAATCCTCATTTTCTAATGGAGGCCCTTTACGCTTTCTATTAATACGTTTCTGTAATGCTGCTGCTAATACTGCATTTCCGTTGAGTAATTCAGAATTATTGACAGGACTTGTGGGTCTGGAGATTCCTCCTCCACTGCCAATCTGAACTTTTTTTAGGCGTTGAAACGCCTGTATTACTTCCTCCATCTTTTCTAGGAAAATGTACTTTTCTAGTATCCAGTGATTCTTCTGTGACCCATTCATCTAATCTTTTGTTAACTAAATAAAGAAAAAAATTATTATTTGCCAGATGACACCAGAAAATGTACTTACAATCAACATAATGGACATAATAACATTTGGCACCATGACCTTCCTTTATGCTGATAATTTCAGCCAGTGCTAAAATAAATATATGTTAGTTACAGCCGTTAAGTTTTCCCAGTAACTTACGCCAATCATTAGTGCCTGTCATATGAACTGGAAGTCTACAACCTTCCACTAAGGATGACTAGAAAAAAATAAATGTTTCTATAAACGTTGTTTTTAATAAAAAGTACCAAGATTATCAATACTATTTATACTACTTACTTATACATATATATTTATTAGACCAACGAAATCTATTATTTGTTTAATTACTTAAGAAATAAACATGCCAAATATCTATATATCATTTCTATTTATATATCACTAAATAAAATCACATAGGTACCGGGACACTCAGGTGTCCCGGGAAATGAGAAGGCCGACAGACTGGCCAGACTAGGATCAATAGGGTACCCCATAGGACCTGAACCTATATTAGGGGTCCCCTATTCAATGGGGGTTTCAACCATGAAAGAGCTCCTAAACAAGGAGTTCGAAAAATCCTGGCAAGAAGCACCGGGTATGAGGCAGGCGAAGGCCCATATTATTGGGCCTTCGTTCAAATTAACTCAAAGTCTCCTAGGTATGAACCGAAGAGACATTAGAACGGTGACAGGACTCCGCCGACAGCCACTGTCACCTTAAAAGGCACCTCCACATGATAAGGGTCATAGATGATCCTGAATGTGGATGGTGCATGGAGGATGAGGAGACTGCATCTCACATCCTCACAGAATGCCCTGCAATTGCAAGGGTCAGAGAACGGCACTTTGGGAGCTGTGTTCTGAACCCAGAGGATGTTAAGAGTATTCACCCCAGGAAAATATGCGCCTTTGCTAGAGAGGTCGGCATACCTGGGTGAACACTCATGGAATGTGGGTGCACAATGGGCCCGTCAGGCGGCCTAAGTGCATGGGTCTTCCCGCCCACTTTTCGTATTCATTCATTCATCACTAAATAAATTAATGAAGAAAAATTGGAAGATGTTGCCCATGTTCTCTATAATGTGCAAGAGCCTGTCACCTAGACATTGTGCATCTCACTTAGGCTGATACATAACAAAGCCCGCCAAAAGAGCCGAAGTGTAACACAGAAGCCACACTAAATGATGGACTCTTGTATTCTATAGAGACCATTAGGAAATGCTGACAATAAATGTACGAAACTTTTGGAGGTGACAAAAATCCATAACTAGAAATGAAATACTACTTGATCCTAAACTTGTAGGGCTTATCTATCCCATTGTTTTTTTTTTTTTTTTAGAAGCGGAATTTTCAGCAGACATACATATATATGATATTTTTCTTGATTTATAAGCACACATATCCTAATTCTGCTTGACAGTACTGCTAACACTTCATTACAGACTGCAGGTAAGCTCTCCTAAGTCAATATCTTAACAAGGTCAATTTTAATACAATATTAACGAATAACTGCAATATGCACTGATTTGAGAGAAAGCAATGTTTGACAAAATGCCTAACAACAAACGCAAGTATTTATTAGCGTTAACCATGATGAAGTGTGATGTTCAGAAGCCTGTTGTAGAAAAAGAGTAACAGTAAAGATTTACAGGAGTTAGATTGACAATGATTAATACAAAGTTCTTATGTACTTTGCTGATTTTAATCCTCTAAAGTATATCAGTTTACATTTTTTTTTATATAAACTCCACAATATTATTATACTATTCAATGTAGGAAGTGTCAACCAGTATGAAAAATGATTAAAATGATGTGTCTATATGTCAAAACTTGTAGTCAATTCAGGGTACGAGGGTACTATTTTTTCTAACTAATTAAAATTAGCATCTTATTAAAAACTCTTTTGTGACATTTTTGTATTAACCCTTGAGTAAGTGCAAACTGTCAATAAAAATGATTAATGATTCATTAGAAATGATGATGACAACTTAACCCTTAAGTGGTAACGTGAAATTTTGGAACAGAACTGGTAACGTGCCGTCTCTGAGACTGCAAATTTTAGCAACAAAAAATAATGAAATCTTTCACAATAATTTTGGAAATTTTTTTCAAGGGTACTAAGGCACCTATTGTCTTTCAACATCTTTGTTTAAAAGTACCTCATAAACTAAAAGAAAAATTTTGTGGTATTAACTGCCAATCAAAATAGAAAAACACAAAATATTGAACATATTTATTTAAATGTCATATAAAAAATAATCACAATATTTAAAGACAAGGTAATGTATTTTACAACAAATAATAAACATAGTGAAGCATATAATGAAAAAAAAACCTTCAAAAACACTTTATCAAAAATGTTCTAGCAAGTGGCAAATCTATTGTTTATCCGCGCAACTATTGCATTTCGGCTTGGAACACTGGAGACATACTGGCTTTTTACATTCCACACACAAATATTTTGTTATTCGATGTGTGGTTTTATGACACAAAAAACATGCATTTCGTTTCTCTAGCACTAAATTTTCAGTTTCCTGTGGTACATTTTCGGCTGGCCTTCCAAGAATGCGGGATATAAGAAAACGTAACTCTCGTGATACACGGGGATTTTGTAGACGCATTTCCATATTTTCTTGAATGAGTTTTGCAGCTAATTTTTTCGCAAAAACAGATTTTTCATTTATTTTTTCATTGTTTTTATAACATTGATGAAATATATAAGAATTTACCACAGACACATCGAGAATTCGAAAGAAAATTGCTAATGGCCACCTTCGGGTACGACGACTTGAAGTACTCTTAGCACATTTTACGTCAAGAGAATCAACTCCTCCTTTATTTGCATTATAGTAGGATATTATCTCTGGTTTTCCCGTTTCTGGATCTGTAGATATCCTATCATGCATTGTCGATAGAAGTATGGTCGCCTTGTTTTTTCTTCCAACATGAGAAATAAGGGTAGACTCTTCGCGAAATCCATACAATGTTGATCCGACTTCCCGGGCCTTTTTGGGCAAAAAGGAAGGCGGGATTTCTCTTTATTTTTTTTTTAACGTCCCTACATATGTAAGCTTATTCTTTAGTAAGATATAATAATAATAATAATAATAATAATAATAATAATAATAATAATAATATGCCTTTATTGAGTAGAGTAAATCATACATTTACAATTTCAAATAGGAAAGTAAAAGGCGAAGTCTAGCCCGAAAGCTACTCAACTTAACCTTTGTAATAGTAAAGTAAATAGGTATTAGTCACAAAGTCAGCTCCAACAACTAGTGTTTGATATGAGATTTAGTACACTCAAAATTTGAAAGAAAAAAAGAAAACCTAGAAATTCATACAACCAAGACAACAAAATTAGATTGTTAAGAAAACAAAAACAAAATTAGAAATTTAGTATGTAACGTGTAAAACAATATATAGAAACACTTATAACCAATAAATAGAAAATACATTCACCAGTACCAAAACAATGGAAAAATGAAATTAAATATTAGTTAAACTACATGCCATTAGAGGATTGCAAATAAATAAAATATTTACATATATATGAGTAACTAAGTTATGTCACTCGTTTGTTGACGAGATAAGAAGTGTTATTGTGAAAGATATCTGCCAATTCCACCGACGAAAACCAGTTATCTGCAGTTACGTTACGGTTAGTTCCAAACAAAGGCTGTGCAAGACGCAACACGGCTTGTGTTGGTTTTGAAAATTTTCTATTTTCTGGGCTAAGTCCAATTCCATCTGTATCTTTTCCGGCGTAAATATAAGCATTGTAAAGATAACTGTTTCTTGTGTCAGTTAGAGCCATTATTTTGATGCCATATTTGCATGGTTTGTTTGGCATATACATTTTAAAACGTGCCCTTCCTCGAAAACTTACAAGCATTTCGTCAACTGTTGTTGACTGAACGACTCCATACATGGACTGACTATTTTCTATGAAAACGTTAAAAAGGCAAGATATGGCTGCTACTGGATCTTCTTTCTTCCGTTCTTCTCTATCCTCTGGGTTGTCGAATCTAAGTGCAGATAGAAGTGTAGCAAATCGTTTTTCGCTCATCACTGCCCTAAATATATCTCGTCCGGTTCCGTCTGTAGCAAAAATTGTCTTCTCGTGGTTCGAATTGCATACTGAAGTAAAAATTAGAAGACCAAGGAATGCTTTTAGTTCAATCAAATCAGTGTCCCTCAAATTACTTGTCTCTAGCTTGTACTTTGTTCGCATTAAACATATTTTATTATTTGTCCAGTGTACAATATGTAATAACATGTCATCTGTAAATAACAACTGCCAGACAGAAAGTGGGTTTGCCTTTTCCCGAGCTGACAAGCTTTTCCTTTTAGAACTGGAACTTTTATTATAACATTATGTTTTCTCGTACGGGATGTAGGTCGAACTTCCGATGTGGACCACCTATACGGATTCTTTCCAAACAAATATTTTTTGCTATCCAAATTTTCTTCGACGGCAACTTCTTCCTCTTCACTACTTTCAGACAGTTCACTTTAACTGTTGTGTTCAGATAGGATGAATTCATCCTCTGAATTCATCCTATCTTCTTCACTAAAGTCACTCCCTATCTCGTCAACCCAACGCAACACAGTTTCTTCAAAGTCTTTGCTTCCGTAACGCACTCGTTTCGACGGACCCGCCATGCCTATGCTTCGTGAAAAACTGTAATGTCAACAGTAATGTGCCGTCTCACACGCTGCTCGGAAGGAACTGTTATAGTCTTTCTAAACTCAATGTGAAGACGTATATTTTTAATTCCTTTGAGGGCTAACGCCGCCCAATGGCGTGCAAATATCATTTATAAATTTGAAAATTGTGAAATAATTTTTTTCATTCAAATCATATAGGAGATTAAAAGTAGCCTGCATACAAAACTCTTAATATTTGTAATATAATTTTCTGTAAATAATGCTCATTTAGCCAGACAATCTGAAAAAATTGTCTGTGTTAATAAACCTATCTGAAATGCACGTCACTGGCGGAAATAAGTAAGTAAGTATTCCAAAAGTCATAAATCATTTTAACGACGTCCTAAATCATTTTACGACACAATGGACCACATAAATCTAACGCATTGGATTGGATGCAATAGCACAATACTCTATTGGGTTACTGCATATCTATCTAGCCGACCGACGGGTGGCTGGCTAAACGGAAGCCGTTGCCAGCTCTTCGCCGGCAGCGAGAGCGTTGCCGGCAAAGCATTGCCGGATAATTATTTTTTACATCAATTTTAAATGCCTTATTTTAATGCTAACTAATAAATTTATATCTATGAAATTTTTTTTTAAATATTTCCAAACTAGCTTTCTAAGAACGTCACGAACTAACAGTTTACTAAAGTATGAAGTATACTTGTATAGTGAGCTTAGCAATTTTAGAAAATATATCTGACAACCTTGCTTTTTTTATGTCTTCACATTTACTTTAGAAATAGTATACCAATAACTTAAAACTATATTACCGAAGTGGGGCGCCAATTAGGTGATAAGTGGGGTATGACTAACGGAATGATTAGATGAAATCATTGGTTCCAGGGCAGCACCGTTTTACAATTTTCCTAAGAATTAAAAAGGGCGCAGTCTCCCAGACGGCACGTTACCACTTAAGGGTTATACATCAATTAAACCTATTTTGTTCCCCCAGTTATGAACATCCCGGTCTGTATGTATTTATTTTGAGTTCTGATTATCGACTGGCTAATCGTTTAAGTTAAGATAAATAGAAAGAAGTATTTTGATGTAACTAACTAGTTCAGAAACAAGAAAAGACATACATACTTTCTTACATGCAAATTTGTAACATTATAATGAAGCAATATGCATTTTCTTGTACTTTTTAATTCAAAAAATTTACCAAAACTGGGGTTATGTCGACACACTAATATGTAAAAAAATACATAATTACCACTGAATCACATATTGTACTATCATCCATATCCTCCATTTCGACTTTCATGTGTTACAAGCAATTACCAAATTACCAAATAAATATTTGTGGACCAAACTTGTAAAATATAACAATTCTGTTTAGTTCTCCCTGATTTTGTCTAAACAAACTGTCAATTTGTGGTCAACATAAAGAAACCAAATTTGGTTTCTTTATGGTGGTCAATTGTTAAAAATCAGTGTTGCCAGATGAAAAAAATATGTTGAACCATGAAACAGTCTTAAGGCCGCTTTACAGTTCGCAATTTTTACTGCCGGCAAGAAAAATTGCGAACTGTAAAGCGGCCTTTAAACTAAACGGTCGGATTATTTGTGTGGACGGAGCTATGACGTAAAAAAGATACCCTCTCATCTTGCACGTCAGTTGTCACAGACAGTGTGTGGTTAGATAAAATGAAGGAGGTATAACAAACTCTTGTCAAAACTATACGTCAAAGTAGTCAAATCCTTATCTGTCACCACAGACATCACCACAGGGTATCTGTGATGTCAAAACTTCTCCCACTTTTCATAATATGCCGACCGTTAAGTTTATAGACCGTGGAACCCAAGAAGTCTAGAACTAAGGAGACCGAACTGCGGATTTTCGCTGTATAACGCGACGGGCTCGAATATGTCCGCCTCCAGAGGCGCTGTAAACAGTTGTGTACTCTAGTTGCTACGGTATATAAACAAATATATATACGTATACCGTAGTTCTGTACTAATTTGTGTGCATTAGAGGTTAGAGTCCGTGTGAATGTCAGTTGTGCGAATACATTTGACAGACGCTCGATATTTTTCGTTAATTTGTTATTGTTGAATATTATATTGAATCTACACAAGTAATGTCTGCAATTACAAATTTTCGCAATGATCAATATGAAAATGTACTCAAACTATTTCATGTTACGTGCTTCAACGTTAACAATACAACAAAGGAAAATATTTCGTTTCATACATACATCAGTAATTTGAAATAATGTCCGGTTATTCGGACCGCTTCTTAAATCACACAATGCAACACAGCACTTTTGAACCATATTTATTTTTGTATATATTTTTGTTAAAGCCAAACGGCATGTAAGCGCCCGCTTTGACAGCTTAATGATAAACGTCATATAAAACCATAGCATGGTTTTCTATGATAAACATTCACATGTGGACCGCTGACCGCTGCTCATCACGTGACTCGAGTACATTACTGTTTACAGCGCCTCCTGGAGGCGGACAGATTTGATCCCTAGATACCGAACGGTCTCCTTAGTTCTAGTCTTCTTGGTGGAACCATGCAACGACTTCATGGGTACCATCATTACAAGAACAAAAACTATACACTCGATTCCCTCCTAAGTCACCAAATCCGTGCATCATTTTCTCGCAATCGCAATCATAACCTCAACTTTTTCGTGTTTTTTAGTTGCAAAAAGAAATATTTAGAGATGTTACCGGCAATGTACAAAATCCGGCAATGTGCGAAATGTCTAGATATTCTGCAAACTGACCAATTCACCAGACATAATGCAAAATCACTATTAATTTGGGTAATCCGCGAATTTACTACGCTGTCTTAGGCAATCTGCAAAATGCCTGATGCGATAGTCAATCCGAGGATTAAAGGTGTTTACTTCTCACATTGACTAGACAATTTGAAGCTGGAAAAAAAACATTTGCTACATCGCCAGAAAAGATTTTATTTCTACATTAAATGAAAAATAAATTCGCTACTAAATACAAGTATTAGTACGGTACAACAAAATATTAAAAAAAAAACAAAGTTAATTAAGAAACACTTGTTATTTATTTTTGCAGGTAATTTAATTCAAGGTCATTCGCATTTAATTCAAGGTCAAATACACGACTAATATTTCCATTTTACATTTATGTGTTTCTTCATAGTATAATAACCATATGTAGAAATACACATTACAAATACACATAAATACACAAATGTAAAACGGGCTTAATACAAACGTCAACATAAACCTAACCTAAATTTGTACATAACCGCTTTTTTAATCCGTAATACTTGCTGTTATCCTCGACTTGCACTCCCTTCAGAATATTAATGATGTTTTCTCTTTCGTCAAACGATAGGAATACATTGTTATAGTTCTTATTACTGCACAATGTATTCAATTTCTTTAAAAATACTTCCTTCTTCCCGCTCGAATCACTGACTGAACAGTGGTTCAATAGAATCAGGTATTACGCACACTGCCTAGTCAATGTGCGAAGTAAACACCTTTAATCCTCGGATTGACTATCGCATCAGGCATTTTGCAGATTGCCTAAGACAGCGTAGTAAATTCGCAGATTACCCAAAGTAGTAGTGATTTTGCATTATGCCTGGTGAATTGGTCAGATTGCAGAATATCTAGAGATTTCGCACATTGCCGTATTTTGTACATTGCCGGTAACAGAGATATACCACAGCACTTGTCATAATAAAAAATGAGCCAGCTGAACAAAAAAATCAACGTCAGTATACCCAGTCGTGCGTGGCAAAGTTCAATTTTCCACTTGAATGGATATTTTAAAGGTTAAATATTTTTAAAAGACACCTAACCTATTTTAAAGGTTAGGTGTCTATATTTAATGTATTACACAATCATTTTTTTCAATAAAAATTGTATATATTTATGCGAGATTCCAATTTCCAAACGTAGTTCTAAAACTTTTACAGGCGGCGACTTAAAAGGGACAGTTTCGTGACATAATAGGGAAAAACGTGGTGAAATAAGAGGAAAAGTGAATTAAGCGAAGGTCTTAAGAGGGAATCCAGTGTACTAAATTTGACATAGAAAGTACCAACTCTTAAAAATCGAAAAATTTTAAAAACCGGATCGTTTTTCAGCGGTGAAACATTTTAATGTTTTAAAACGTTTCGTTTGTTTCAAATTTCTTTGATTTACCTTTATTTGTGAAAGAGAATCACGGACGAAACGGTTTAAAGCAGTTTATTCCGTCTTAAAACGGCCTGGTGCAAGGATTCTAATAATGATTTATATTATTAGAATCCTTGGATTTGTGACAAGAAGCGTTCTACCGAGTGAAAATGATTATGTTGAAATACGTCGATTGACATTTCAATATAAGTATCTAAATAAAATCGTAGCCATGTCGCTAAGTGTAAAAGTGGTTAAGTCCATGAACTCAAGTACTTTTTGATGCTGAAATGACTTCCTAATGTTACATGCCAATATTTCCTAATCTACGCAAAAGTAAATGCAACGAGTGTTCTGTTTTCTGCATGAATTTTGGTGTTTTGTTTTAAGTTTCTGCTTAAGTATCATCAGTGATGATACTTAATTATTATCAGTGTAAGAAACTATAGTAATTTTTAAAGCGTGTTGACCTGAAAATAGATTTTGTTTTTATCTTGGTACATTTGTTACATATCGTCGCCGGGCTGAGAATATCTCCAATGTGCTTAAATGCAATTGTAAAAAAAAGGTATAAGTTAAACTAGACTTAAAAGATGAAAGGGTATAAGTTATACTTCACTACACAAACATATTTACGAGATATATCACATTCACATACGCTTTTAAGCAGTTTAATTTGTCTCCTCTAAAATTTACGTTTTGTCACATTGGAGATATTCTCAGCTCGGCGATGATATGTATCATACTAGGGCTAGAACAAAATTCTCGGATACCGACCGTCTTCCAGGCGGCCGCGTATCGGTATCCCGTATTCCAGGTGGCCGCGGCCCGGCCAGCGAGGCGGGGGCCGGGGCAACTGCGACGCGAAACAGGTTCCCTATTTATTTAGTCCAGGCCTCTCCAACACGAGCACTTGGTGCCTGCGCGCACCGGTGCTGCACTTCGCAGCACCAGTGCCTGTCCCCTGCCTTCTCACTCGTCCGCAGCACAGGCGCCTTTGCGCGACAGAGACAGATAGTATCATATTCTTGCATTTAATTCCCGGTGCTTGGCCGGCGCTCGGCCGGAGCGGCAATAGCACCGGAGTTGGAGAGGCCTGATTTAGTCCTTTAAAGGTCGCGCGCCTGTAATTGTGTATTACTGATTGTTATACTTAATTGATATTATAACGATAGTTAAAACGCGAGCCCCATTTGCTAATAAATTAAAAAAAAAATTGCAGGGTTTCCAGATTTAAGTGTTAAAGCTACCACTGTGTACTGTGAAATATGCAAGTGTTACTTACATGTTTACAGAAAACGACAATGTGAAAAGCACGTAAAGTCGATAAAACACCAAGAAAATAAAAGAAATGGAATCCCAAGAAGTGAATTCCTATATGAGGAGGACGAGGTCTAAGAGTGTGACAACAAATGCGGGAAAAGTAAGAGAAAACAATATTACTTAGTAAGTCACTATTTATTCACTGCAGCATGCATGCTCAAGTTCGACCCTGGCATGTACCATTTGGTTCTAGCCCTAATACATACATACATATGTATATGATAGAACTAGATAGAACTGCCAAAGTTTAGAGCGCTCTCATATATTTTTTCAAAAACTCTATCTCACTATCTAACTATCTAACTATTTCCAAAACGATGGGTTTGCATGGTGAATAAAGTGGACCTAAAATTTAGTGGGATATTTAAAAATGTACAAACATGCAGGGCATTCCATTTAAAATAACGAATGCGTAAAGGTTACATTAAATGGAGCACCCTGTATCATTATAAATATTTTACAAACATGCACCACATCATTTTGGGCAACTTTTATTTGAAACATTTTTTTCTTAAACTGAAAGGGATACTTCCTCAAGTGATTTCATAAAGAAATGGTCATTTAAAGTTTTTTCCTAAGTTTTTTGACACAGAAATTTTTTTTCGAAAATCTCTGAAGTAGAGTAATAGGTATTTTCTTTTAAATTTCTGTCACTTATACACCGTAATATAAGACATATTTTGGTTCTTATTTTTTTCAGCACTATCTGGGGTGTGCATGTGGGTAATCACAAATCATCATAATCATAATCATAACATAGTATAAAACAAAGTCGCTTCCCGCTGTCTGTCTGTCCCTATGTATGCTTAGATCTTTAAAACTACGCAACGGATTTTGATGTGTTTTTTTTTTTAATAGATAGAGTGATTCAAGAGGAAGGTTCATATGTATAATACATGCATAATATAGTAGAGAAACATTAATAATTTTAGAGGTTTCTAATGTGATGTCGTAAATAAACACATTTTTTTGCGCTTACATTGCAAACGTTGGCTGAATTCGACGAGATAGATCAAAATAATGTACTACAGTATTGTACACCTTAAAAAAGGTCTACAAAAAAGCCCGCGATGGTATATGTCTATCTCTTGGGGATAACCCACAATAATCATTTTTTATGCTTTACTTTTTACGAGAAATATTGGCTTATTTACGAAGCGATTTTAAGCAATACAGCATTAATCCTTATCCAATTAGGTACCTTAAATACATTGTGCATTTAATATAGATCAATATGGCCCTTTACAGCATGTAATTTAAATTAATATTTTCGAAGATATTACAGATTTAAAATACAGGGACATAGCGGTTGCGGCGGTACCGGCCGGCGGCGCGTGCCTATAAATAGCGCGTTGAAGGCCTGCGTTTTTTTTTAATAGATAGTGATTCAAGAGGAAGATGCATAATATAGTAGAGAAACAATGATAATTTTAGAGGTTTCTAATGTGATGTCGTAAACCGTGCGAAGCCGGGGCGGGTCGCTAGTATTTTTATAAAAGAAACTTTTGTTCTCGGCTCGAACAAAATTTTCGATTGTGTGGAATTCCATAACTTGTTCTAGAATATAGTATTCTCTAATACTATTTTAGAAACCCACACATTCCATTCCTATAGCATGAATGCCATTCTGACATACTAGTACCCTACTAAATATTTTCCGTACGAGTTTTTAACCAATTAAAAGCCGTTTAGGCGCATATTACCGCAGTTATCAAGTGCATTGGTTTGATTGCTATGGTTACGTCTGACGAACAAAATAAGGTTGACAGAAATAAGATTTATTTCTAATAAATCAGAAATAATAATTTCAGAATAATTTTGGTAAAAGTTCAGCAAGAAGACTAAGGAGACTAGTATCCTAGAACTAAGGAGACCGAACTCGTTCGGTATCTAGGGATCAAATCTGTCCGCCTCCAGGAGGCGCTGTAAACAGTAATGTACTCGATGTCACGTGATGAGCAACGGTCCACATGTGAATGTTTATCATAGAAAACCATGCTATGGTTTTATATGACGTTTATCATTAAACTGTCAGAGCGGGTGCTTACATGCCGTTTGGCTTTAACAAAAAATACATACAAAAATAAATATGGTTCAAAAGTGCTGTGTTGCATTGTGTGATATAAGAAGCGGTCCGAATAACCGGACATTATTTCAAATTACTGATGTATGTATGAAATGAAATATTTTCCTTTGTTGTATTGTTAACGTTGAAGCACATAACATGAAATATTTTGAGTACATTTTCATATTGATCATTGCGAAAATTTGCATTTGCGATAATTGCAAAGACATTACTTGTGTAGATTCAATATAATATTCAATAACAACAAATTAACGAAAAATATCGAGCGTCAGTCAAATATATTCGCACCACGGACATTCACACGGACTCTAACCTCTAACGCACACATATTAGTACAGAACCACGGTATACGTATAGATATCTGTTTACATACTGTAGCAACCAGGGTACACAACTGTTTACAGCGCCTCTGGAGGCGGACATATTCGAGCCCGTCGCGTTATACAGCGAAAAGCCGCAGTTCGGTCTCCTTAGTTCTAGTCTTCTTGAAGTTCAGTTTAGTGACTTTTGTAAAAATGGTCAAAATTAAATAGGATTTTTTCTAAAATCGTTGGTTTTCATATAAAAAGCGATTTCAAGTCGGGGGAGCAAGGTTTTTACTAGCGCAAATGCAAAAAAAAATGCGAAAATAGTATGCGATTATTGCATATTTAAACTCCCGATTTTGACCGAAAAATTGGCTGATTTTCACAAAAATCCATAATAAACTCTGAACCTTTACTTCCGACGCAATCCCTTTATGCACTTATAACTAAAGCTGGCTAAACAGCGCGGCGGCCCACAAAGTTTTCACACATCTTAACGTAAATAACAGGGTAAGTTTAACACATCTTTCTAAATTGTAACAGTTTATTGTTTTCATGAATTTTGTTTTTGCACGTACAAGTAGTAAGTAGTATGACGCGTCCGATTATAGCCCGCCGCCCGGATGCCGGCTTTACTTATAACACGCCAAATTACGTGCGAAAACTCCGAATCACTCACGAATAAATGGAATCGACTCGGCGTTTGTCTGACTCCAGCTGTCACAAAGTTGGATTTTTTGCTAAAATCGTTGGTTTTCATATAAAAAGCGATTTCAAGTCGGGGAGCAAGGATTTTACTGGCGAAAATGCAAAAAAAATGCGAAAATAGTGTGCGATTTTTAGGTTAGGTGAAGGTTAGAACCCAACCTAACCTTTGAATAAATTTATCCAAAAAAGAATCTAACCTAACCCAACTGAATGTCAGGTCAGGTTCTTTAGAGCGTGAAAAGTATTCACTAAAGAATTCAATCTTCCCTTTGAATTTAAGTATCCCTAAAGAACCTAACTTAACCAAACAGAGGGTTGAGTTTCAGTGCACAAAGATACTCCTTTTACTCGATTTTTGTGAAAATAGGCAGGACTTTCGGTGAAAATAGTGTGCGCAATGCGCATTTGCCATCACACTATTTTCGCATTTTGTGCAAATTTTAGCAACCAAAACTTTGCACCCCCGACCGTAATCGCTTTTTAAACCAAAAACAACAATTTTAGCAAAAAAACATTTTTTTTAAAGCCATTTTCACAAAAGTCACTAAACTGAACTTGTACCATAGTTTTTTATAAGTACCTATGATGTTTAAAATCTCGTTAAAGAAAGTAACCAAGTAGCACCGAACGGTTTTATTTAGTATTTTAAGGATGCCTTAAGACTATGAAATAAAACTGCAACCAAAACCAATTAGTTTATAAATAAATTTTAAAGTTGTAATAAACTCGCTTTCAGCATAAAAGGGCCCACACTGAAAGCAGTCCAATAAATCCGAAAATAAAAACCTTTACAAAACTTTATTACCTTGAGCAAACTGACTTGGAAAACTGCTGTGGAGGCACTTTTAAAACCATTTAAATTCATTTTAAACACACGCAGTTTCAAAGTGGACTTAAAAATGTTTAATAAATATACACTTTTAAAGCTAATTTATCTTATTGTTAGTATAAACTTTAAATGAAAATTGTTTTTTTAAAACCATGGATACTCATTATTTAGCAAATAAAAGCAGTTTAAAGATAACAATCAGCGCGTTAAAGGCCAACAAATGTTTATATGTTGTATATTATATCGTCGTTATCTGTAACTATAAGTACCGAAAAATTAGTTAGTTATTTCTTACTGTCAAAGTGGAAAAACACTACTTTATCGATAAATGTTAACAAGAAAGTCTTAAAAAACTCACACGCCTCAAATTTCTGGTTTTACAATTAAAAAAAAATAACAAAAAAAAATTTGAAAACGTAAAAAACATAATTTTACCTACTATTTTAGATTTTTTTAGATTTTTTTATCTTAAAATAAATCGGATTTACGCTTTTAAGTTAATAATTTGCCGTTTTTATGCAAGCCTAAATATTTTTATTCGATCATCATGGCTTCCAGCGTCTCGAGGAAGCAAAATGGCCGAAAATTAAATAAAACCATTTAGTCAATCGATAGAGAAACGTTAAGATCAAATGATTTTATTTAATTTAATGTGTCCGCATTTTTACACGGTTCTAAGAGGACTTACCCTAAATGAAAGCAAGGTGCCCTTGGAATTAAAACTTTTTAGTTTGAATGCGCCTATTATAAATGCCAATCGGTATCGGTATCGGTATACAGTACACCACTGTTTCACTCTAAACAAAATACATTCATGTCCATTTTGGACATAAAAGAAGAGGGGATGAGTTTAGTTTTATTGTTTCCAACAAGAAGTACAGTTAGTCTTTACGATAACAAAATTGATTAAGTTTAGAGCGTTCAGTTTTAATAAAACCAAACAGTCCGCAAGTTTTTTTTATAAAACTGGACAGTTTTAAAGTTAATTGAGGTACACAAGATTATTGTAAAATATTGATTTTTCGCAAAATGCCAACAGTTTGAAAAAAGAAAATCAAATTTTACGAAAAAAACGATATTAATTTGTTTATAAAAACCGTAATTTTTAATTGATCGAAAAAATCGTGTATACCGCTTTAGATAATTTATTTAAGAAGCTACAGTCAAATTTTCAAGTCGATCGGATAAAAATTGCGCGAGTTATACTGCCCACCAGTTTGAAAAACATGTTTTCGAAGAAAACGCGTTTAAAGTTTCAAGACGTGTTTACTTCATAAAATATTCAAAATACAGGCATGTTAATTTTGTTACCTTTCTGTCTGCTATACCAGGATCATTTATCATAATTTCCAAATTATCGATCGGGCCGCAGATACTCCAAAAGGTACTCCAAAATGCTAGGCTGTATATCGACGCTTAAAAAGGGTGTAGCCATCGCCCCCATTGCCTCCCCAAAGGGTCAAGTAAAAACCAAAATACTCGGGGGAATGCGGTTGCCGTTTCCTATAGTGACCTTTTTTTTAGCTTTTGTGTTTCATCTGCATTGAGCGCTGCCCCCCACCAAAAAAGATAACTACTGGCTACGCCCTTGACGCTTAAGAAACAATGCGCATTCAGGGACGGTAGCGGCTGAGAAGCTTAGCTACTTCCTGAATGGACGTGGCTGACCTTTTTTGATCTCACGGCCCAATTTAAAGCCTAAAATATTATAGCTGAGATGCGACTTGACAATCTATTGATTCTCTCTGTCGTTTTATCTATGCTGTGAGCAATGAATTTTAACCTAATTTTAAACAAAAGTTATAGAAAAGAAAATATTGCTTGTTTTTAACAAAAGAAAAAGAAAACGAATCTTTGTTCTTAAGTGTCTTAAGACGAACACGGCAGGGCTTATGAATCCATGATTCATGAAAGTTATCTATGCCATAGAACATATTACGTTTTCTAGATCTTTGCGAAACTCATACAAACGATTCAGGAGTGTTAGGCCGCTGACTGTAGAAAAGGCTAACTACTAACACATAGCGGTCAGGGCTGAGCGTCCCTGAATGCGCCCAATACCTCTTATATCCAAATTGACAATTTTGGATATAAGATATTAAAATGACTGGTCTTTTGTTTTTATATGATTTGAATTAATAGTCTTGGACATGCCAGCTATTGGTAACAGTTGAATATTAGTCTGTATATCGATTTAATCTCAAATTCGGTAAAAATGGAAATATGAGGTATTGTTTCTTAAGCATCGATATATATGATACTAAAAATACCGCAGTAGAGCGGTATTTTCGAACATTTCGGAGCGACATAGTTGTTATACAAATAACAATAAGTGCTTATAGTATTTATATGTAAATAAAAAAAATATCTCTGGAGACAAAGGGCGAAGTTCAACTGATAGTTAACGCATAGGTAACCATCACTTGCTCTTCCACTTAACCCTTAAATAATTGTTAAACATTTTTTCCATCAATAATTCTTTTTGGATATCATTCTTGGGATGTTTTTTACATTTAAGCAAAAAAAAAATTTGAAAACAAAATTTCCAGAGGCTAACCCCTTAAGCGGCTTGCCCTTCTTTTCTTGGGGGCGTCTCACGGTGATCGATTTTCATCGAAAATTGGACAAAAATCTACATTCCAGTCCAAACCTACAAGCCAATTTTAAAGCAAAATGGACGTTTTTGGGCTCAAATTGTTCTTTGAGCAATTGTCCACAATATGAGATACCGCTTTTTTTCGATTAAAATAATTGATGATGACTTGATCAATTGACCAAGTTGATGAATTTTCCAAAAAAATTTATTTTTTCGCTGCAATTTCGTCGATAATCAAGCTACAAAGTTAAACAATTTTTTTCTTTAAAGTGCATAAAAAAAGCTTTGATTTGATTTTTTAAACATTAAAAAGTGTCAGTCGGATCAAAAGCTACAGGAGTTTAAACATAGACTCATTTTTAGCGTTAGCAAAAAGATATTGCATTTCACAGTTCCTCATAAATATCGGACTTATCTTTGGATCTAAACAACCTTTCTCAACGTTTTAAAGCGCAAATTAAAGCTGTTTACACGTGTTTTTTCATAAAACTTTTAGTTACAAAAAAAAAAATTTTTTTTTTTTTTTTTTATTTTTTTGCATTTTTACAATATATTTTGTACTAATTATTTTATGTACTTTTGAAGTAAATTGGAAAAAAATCGAAAAAAGCGAAAGGGTTTCGTAGAAGTCCCTGCTCCGAAATATCGAATGCATGTTACATGACCGGTTCTTAGCCAATGCTATTGAGGCTTCAATTTCAGGCCATCAAAATTTTAAGATAGGATACACGTATATATATTTTTTTTTTATCATATGATACATTTCAATTAAATTGTGACAAAAAGTGTTATAAAATGTATACCAGTAAAAAATGAAATTTTCCATAACATTATTATAACACAATCATTGAGACAAATTCATTTGTGATTTGCGGCTACGAACGTAAAACTTGATGGAGTGTTTCGGAAGAGAATACTAAGTAATAACCACACTTAGAATATACATTTTTATTAGCGTAAACGAAAATTTTGCAATTAAGAGAGAACTGGAAATTAGAGGTTTTTTCGTTTTTATTATACTGTAGCTCGATGCAAAATCGAGGTAAAAGTCCAACTAAACAGTTTTATGAAAACACGTACCAGCTTTAATTTGAGCTCTAAAACGTTGAGAAAGGTTGTTTAGATCTAAAGATAAGTCCGATTTTTACAAGGGCCGTAGCAGTAGTTATCTTTGGGGGGGGGGGCGCAAATTGTAGATGAAAGAAAAAAGCCAAAAAAAAACTGGAAATTAGAGGCGAACGGCAACCGAAAGCCCCCGAGTATATTGGTGTTTACTTGACCCTTTGGGGGGGGGGGGGGGGGGGGGCGATCGCTGCAGATAAAACAAAAAAGCCAAAAAAAAGGTCACTACAGCCAACGGCAACCACATTCCCCCGAGTATTTTGGTTTTTACTTGACCCTTTGGGGGGGGGGAGGCGATCGCCCCCATCGCCCCCCTGGCTACGCCGTTGGATTTTTATGAGGAACTGTGAAATGCAATATATTTTAGTTGACGCTAAAAATGAGTCTTTTATTAAACCCCTGTAACTTTTGATCCGAGTGACACTTTTTAATGTTTAAAAAGTCAAATTAAAGCTTTTTTTCACTTTCAAGAAAAAAATTGTTTAACTTTTTAGTTTGATTATCAAAAAATCTACTTTTTTTTGGAAAATTCACCAACTAGCAGGGTCTAGCAAGGTTGACCGATTATTTTAATCGAAAAAAGTATCACATATTGTAGACAATTTCTCAAAGAACAATTTGAGCCCAAAAATGTCCATTTTGCTTTAAAATTGGCTTGAATATAGATTTTTGTCCAATTTTCGATGAAAATCGATCACCGTGCGTCTGCGGCCTGCAAAAGAACTTTTTGCAAATCTTGTCGTACAACAAATACTTAAATTGCTTATTAAAATAAATTACATTCTCTAGAGAAGTACACAAAATTATTCAAAAATATTAATTTTTTAAAAAAATGGCAATTACAATTTTTCTTTTTTAAAATTTTTAATATTAGTATTTAAGTCAAAATGGAATATTACAAGAAAGATTTGCAAATCTTTTCAGGCCAAGTCCCAAGAAAAGAAGTGCAAGCCACTTAAGATTTTGGAAATACTTTTTTTATGTACTTCAAAATACATGTTATTAAATTATAAATCATATTAAATTTTATGTTGTAACATATTTTGGTATTTTTTAATTTCATTTAAGGGGATTCTTGCTTTTACCGCCTTTTAGGAGTGGTTTCTACCCCTAAAAAGCATATTCCGGAAGAAAAAAAAACAGGGGTTCAATATTTTTTAGTATTCTAGGAGTGTGCAATGTTTCATTTAAATCGGTGAGTGACAGTTGGGTAGTGTTACTGTAAGTTGTTTGTTGACACTAATATTAGTAGGTACATTATTCTTTTTTTACATCTACAGAGGACAATGCACGTGTTACTACTATTTCTATACTTTCAGCCGTTGTTTGCAAAACCCGTTTACTAGCTATCAATATCGGGGGCGAAATGTCCACTGTCAACCAAAAAATTTATTACATACACGTATATCTTCTTTAATATTTCCCATGACAAGTTGATTGTCTTCTGTAAATATGTTTTACGCAAGGTATGGTACTTGACAATGGAAAATCAGATACATCTTTGGCAAAAAAAAAACGTCTAAAATGAATATTGTCGATCATGTTAGACAAAAGGTACCTACATGCGCAAAACATTATGCACAAATCAAACCAAAATTTATCTCTCTAACAGTACCAATATTTTGTTGATGGAAATTCGAATCTAAATGTCTTTCACACTCTCGGCATCTACGAAATATACGAGTACATCGACGATTGCAAGAAATACAGGGGCGTAGTTATATTACCTACCGCTGTATCAGCCGTATCGATGATAGGGGAAGAGAGAGGTATATTGATACACGAGGCGCATTGATACGCATTTAAAATTTCGCGGCAGAAGAAGTCCATTTGTTTCAACCTATTACCTCAAAGATGGCACTAGTGTGGGCTACTTGTCATAACAATTTAGTAACGGAAAAACGAGTGAGAGTAAAGTTACATGTGTTTAGTTTATTTTGGCGCGAGAAAGTAATTTTTAATGCCTTTTTACATGTGTGTTTTTACCAACGTGGTAGCAATAGAGTGCTGCTTGTGTCACCATTCCTAAACGTAAGTATTATTTAAACATTGTTTGCAACCAAGTGTATGAACTGTTAAATATGTTACTAGTGATTATTTCTGTCAGGGTGCATTTGGGGTAGATTGATACATATGTATGAGAGGTACATTGATGTAGTGTATCAATGTGCCTCTACAGTGTATCAATGTACCTCTGCAATTTACAAATGTACTATTTTATTCGTATAAACAAGATTCAGTAAGTTATACGAGGACATGTTACTTGTTTCAGGTTAATGAAAATGGTACGTACTTATCACAAAGAGCATTCATTGACGAAGGAGCTATAAAGACTGCAATAACCGATATTATTAAAAATCACAAATCAATTAGAGTTTTAGCTGCTGATCATGGTTTAAACCCTCTACACTTCAACATAGAATCGAAAAGTATAGAAAAAATCATAAAAATGAGAATCCAGAGGTTTCAGATGAATCTGGGCACGAAGAAGAAGCTGCGGGCGGAAACCAAATCAGAATATATAACTCTAAATATACAAGTTATATAAACAACTAGGCAGAGGCGAGAAAGTCTCGTATTTACACCACAACACCTGAAAAAGCACGATTAGAGGACATCGCTAAGAAAAGAAATATAAAAAAAATTAAGCAAGTAACCAAGAAGGTGAAATTTAATATTAAAGAAACGGTCCGAAATGTTCCAAGTTCATCCGAAAGTGACAGTGAAGTGGAAATGAGCTTATCTGATTCAATTAACGATGTCAGTGATGAAGAACTACCATTGTTGTGTGATGATGAATTAAATGTAAGAGATTTTGTTGTCGTCAAGTTTTTAACAAGGAAAACAGCCGTACACTTTGTTGGACAAATTGTCACGATTTATAATGACCATGAAATAGAGGTCAATTTTTTACGGAAAAGAAAAACTGGCATAAACTTTTGTTTTTTCCTAACGTTCAGGACATCAGTTTAGTGCTTCGAGGAGATGTCGTATTCAAACGGCCCAAATCCATTGCTGCTGGTGGTACACTTCGCCAAAATAGATCTTTTTATTTTCCAACAGTTCCTAATCTTATAATTCAGTAAATATTGTACTACAATATTACTTTTTTCTCTAGTGTATTGTATGTGTATCAATGTTCCCCAACACTGTATCAATTTACCCCACCAGAGAGGTAGTTTGATGCAAATGTAGATATTAAAAAAAGTTGCAAAAACTCCAAACTTGTTTTTATTTTTCCTTTAAATAGAGTATCATATGAAAGACAAATACATAGTCTGTTAGCCTAGAATAAGAAGATGGCGACAAGTATTTTGTCTTGGACAAAATCATAATCACGACAAAAATTGTATCATTGTGCCTCCCTCTCCCCTACAGGGCTCCCGAACTACAGGGGCCTCCTTACGTGTGTAAGGAAAAATTCGTAAAATTTTATCCACAACTAAAATAGCTAAAATAAGCTGATTAAAAAATGGGGTCCGGCCGAAATTGGCCAACTTGAGGCCGGAGCTCCCGCCCAGAGACTAAGTCCAAAATGAGGAGAATTGTATGAGGGCTGGAATGAGAGAACGAATGATATGAGAGTTAAATGAGGGCCGAGATGAAGGTTTAAATGAGGGATAGCTCTCATCAAGGCCCAGGCCGGGTGGGGGGAGGGTGTGTGACGTGACGCATGACGCAGTATTTTCCAGGGGCAATCCCATAATAAAGACATAGAATGTCAAAAGGATTGATTAATAAATAAGTTTGTAGAAAAAAAGGCAAGAAAAGTGTCAATTTGCAAATAGTGTTCGAGTAACTTGGATCCTAAAATTCATAGGATCATTGTTTTTAAGTTTTATATACTTGTCTACGTAATTTTATAGTAGTTTTTTTATACTTCTAAATATATTTATTTTGTTAAGGCGAGTGATTTTATTTATTTTGTAAAAAACACTAGTCCTTTTTGGATTTCGCCGTAATCGGATAAAAAGAGCCTCCCATCCTCCAACAAATGTTGATACAGGGCCCATTTAGGACTAGCTACGACACTGAAGGAATACATAAAATATGTGATCCGTTTATTGTAAAATCGTCGTAATTTTCAATCAACTGTTTCAGTCTATTCACAAATGCCATTATTGCAAAAATCCACACCATACAAAATCACATAATATGTAAATACTTACAGTACACGAACTCTAAAAGAAATACGTATACGGTGCAATACACAATAAAATATGTACACACGTTTTTTAGTTAGTCACTCATGACACATAAAATTGTTTTTATGTGTCATGAGTCAAAAACTCGGCGTTTAGAGTCGGTCTGCTCGCATCGAACTAACGTAAAATACTAAATTTCCACAACGGAATCATCGCCTTAATATATGGATAAATTGTATGTAGCTGTTCCCGTATCCGGACCGAGCGAGTCCCAACGGCTGTTATCAGGCACGGTCAGTAGCGTACGTATGTACGGGCAAGATATACAAGTGTACATCATTTACAAGGTGCTTAAAAATATGGTTTAAACTTTAATTATCATAGAGTTGTATAGTGCCGACCCTGCGTTGTGGCACACTTTCCAGACCCTAATAATAACTTGTGGGACACCCGGTATAAATCATGCAATCGATATTTATTGTAATAATTACATTACCTACAGCACAGAGTTTCAAAAATTAAAAAATATGTTACAATTATGAACATAAATGGGGGTAAAGTGATGGATATATTTAATATTTGGTATATAGTATTTAGTATTTGGGTATATAGATTGGTATATCATTTTAAAATCTGGAAATGTTATTTACTAAGGCATTTAATTCGTCGACATACCCAAATAAAATTATAAAAGGTACCTAATTTGTGTACGGAAAATATTTGTCAACAGTTTGTTAAAAAATTAAATTTTCGCAATCGAATTATTTAATTTTTCCGTTAATTAGTTGCTGAACACCTCTAAAACCTGTAAGTTAAAAGTTAAAATTAGCCAGAATTTGGATATAAACCGGTATATCTCCTTGGCCTAATCGTTATGGCGAAGTCAGGCGAAGAAAGTCGTATAGCCAATGAGTGACCAACAAAGAACAGAATTGAAGAAGAGGAAAGTGCAGTTGTCGACAAGTAGTTGTGGTCAGTAAATAACACAATCATTGTAGCTGTAGGAATTATGGCGACATTCCTACGAAATATTAATTTCACTTTAGTGTTAATAAGTGTATTAAGTGCAAGTTTACTTGGTGAGTTTATTTTTTTTGTGTTTTGTGCAATAACCGTAACAAATAATATCGCCCATCTCGTTCAATATGGTTATCAAACGTCTAATAATTATGAAAGTGAAAATACGTAATATACTGCTGCGAAATTCGCCACCAAATATAATTCGCAATCTATTAATCGCAACTCTTTATTTCTTACGAAAGCCCCGCTTAAAAATGATTTACTAAAAGTCGTTTTATAACAAAACCTTATTGATCCCATTCGTGGACAATATCGGTCTGTCTGTCGTCATACAATATAGCCTTATTTTCTAATATTTGATCCGCTTTCTTTTAAAAATCGTTATCTACAGGCACAGCTTATATTATTATCAAAAAATGGGGCCTAGGTACTTCAGTACAAAAAAATGTATAAACATGAATTTAAAATACATTTTCAAATGAGTTTAAATACATTAATTTATATATTAATAATAATTAAATAAATCTGGATCTAGATTACAGACAAATCTAAATAAGCTAAATCTTCTAAAGCATCGAACATAATTGTAAATTTTGTTTCAAGATTTATTTTATAGTAGACAAGAATATAAGAATTTTATTAAAACGTAAGTAACTTATTGCTAGGTACACAATAAGTTATGAAATATTAAATTTGATTTAACATAATAATAGAGAAATTTCAAAAAACAACTGTTTCAAAATGCTCTTTCCTCAAAGTAATCAATACAGTCGATTTGTTAGTTGGAATTTCTCGATGAGTAAGAAGATGTATTGTTTAATCCAATTTCTCCTATTGTGTCTTTGAACAAAAGAAACATTAAAATATATGAAGTAATAAAATATAATAATATAACTGACCTAATGTTATAATAATTACGTACACAAGAGCCAGAGCACAGTAATGGCTAAATCCATTTCCGATTTCACTGTAAGTGACTCAAACTTTGGAATTTTTAACTGGGCACCCTATATATTCTTACATAATTCTGTATTCAGTGTATTCTATATAAAATGTTCTATATGGCAGATTAAAATTTTTGATAGTTCGATTAATGATGGCGGGGTTATTTAAATATTTCAGGAATATCAAAATTACGTATTAAACATTTTTGTACAACAAAAATTGTTAAATTACGCCTTTAAAATGATATAATGACAATATGGCTCGTATAATCGTAAACATTTGTTCCCCAATTTGAATTAATTGAATATTGCACCGTGAAATAACTAACGAAGAAATAAAAATACTTTTGAATGATTTTTTTTAATAGTAATCCCTATTTTTCTTACGCCCGCGCCATAAAAATACTTCTACCTATAAACTAATATAAATATGTGAATGGGTTGTGCTATAAATTGTTTGCATTTTTTTTATTTCGTTTCTTTTGCTTGTGATGTTTTTTCTTATGAAAAACTGTTCTTGTAGGTAATGGTTTATGAGGAATACATTACTTTAATAAGATTAAGTTAAGACATGTTTATACGTAAAACTATAAAGAGTTCCATAGTGTGAGAAAAAAATAGGGGTTATCACGTACAAAGACACGTACAACGGGTACCATGCCATCATATCTGATTTTTCGCAAATAAAAATGTATTTCAAAAATAACTTTGTACTCAAGCAGGACTGATTTTCAAAAGGACAAACTTTGACTCCATTGTTTTCTTATTTTACACCTGTCGTTAACTGAAAAGTAAACTAATCTGAAAAGGCACTGTATGTTTATAAAAGTATGCAAACGAGGTCCTACTTATTTGTGTTTTAACCTACAGGAGGTTAATATATAGGTACAGACCTATATGCAAGATCAAATCTGAAAGGTATCACAAAGCTAAAAGTAACTTTTGTTTATTGCACAATTTTATCCACACTTAATTGCTTCCTTAAATAACTGTCCATTTACGCAGTTGATTAATAGGTATAACAGTGTTACTTACAGCGACATACTGAAAATATTAGCTCAAATGTTAAGTTACAAACAGTATTTAATTATAAAGTAAAATATAAAATATTGACATTTCGTGCGTCAAGATTTCATAAAATTGAATAATGTATACAGGGTGTCCCATAATTATGTTAAAATTTTTGCAGAGTTTGTTCTATTGATAGATATATTTTTTATTAAAGCCTTCCCTGCAAAGTTATTTACACATGCAAGACAGTCCAAAAATACATTTTCAATAACGGAACAACGTAAGAATTTCAGATTAGTGTGTATTTTATCACCAGAGAGGTTGGGGTAAAATATATATTTTCCCTCTGCACTCACATGGGGTTGAAATAAACAACCCCTGTTAATTTTTGTGTTGTAACATTTTTTGTGGATTAATTTTTAATATCAGAAACTTTTTTTACCTCTATTTTTTTTCGAATATGAAACGGTTATCAAGGAGAAAAGTTTTATTGTCCTATTTAAACTGAATTTAGTAAAAACTCATAGTAACCATGTGTCACTTTAATGTTTCTTTTGCTTGCACTTCACAAAGGTTAGGATTAGTCCAATGGAAGTTACTAAGCTAGTTCTATATATTGTTCAATTTTTTTTTTGCGCTGCCACAATTTTCTTTAATAAAATTAATAACGCGTTTAGTAGTCAATGTAATCATGAATACGTGGGCATATGAACATACGGACGTATGTACATTTCATATATGGAGAGTAGATATCAAGAAAATAAACAGCGCTCTCAAAGATTCTACAAGGAGGGGTTTTTTTCTCCCTATATAGGATGTCCCATTTTCGATGTTTTTATAAGGTGAGAAAGATGGCGTTTTCGCGAACCTTGCCTACTTTTTTGAGAGAAATTCATAGAGCCAACCAGATTTTTGGTACCATTTCTAGTTTTTGAGTTACAGAAAATTTTTGAAAAAATAGCCATTTCTTACCATCCTTAGCGTAGCGGCCACAATTTAAATAATTGCGATTTTGTTATAATGATGTCCAATATATTTTTGTATGTAGAATTCAGTGGCGTAACTAGTTTTTTGCTGTGACTAGCGGTTTTTGAATTGTATTTATGTTCTACATAAAAAATATATTGGACACCATTGTAATAATATCACAATTATTCAATTTGTGACCGCTAGAGGAATGGTTAGAAATGGCTACTGTTTCAAAAATCCAGTGTAATTCAAAAATTAGAAATTGTGTCAAAAATCTAGTAGGCTCTGTGAATTTCCCTAAAAAAATCGCCAAGGATTGCTAAAACGGCATCTCTTGTAATAACCGAGATATCTTAGAAAGCATCGAAAATAGGACACCCTGTACAATATTTATATTCACATTTTAAATAGGACAATAAAACGAGTTTAATTTATTTTCTTGATAATCGTTACATATTTGAAAAATAGAAAGAGATAACTGATCTTCCATATTTTCTGTAGTGTTAAAAATTAACCCACAAATAAGTTATGACACAAAAATGAATAAGGGATGCTCGTTTCAACCCCATGCAAAGTGAAATTATAACTGTTACCCCCAGACGTCCTTCTGTTAGTAAAAGACACGCCAAATACCAAGTAGTCATGTGATTCCATTATGCAGATTAAAAAAAAAAGTAAAAATGTATTTTTGGCTCGCCTTATATGTATGTATGTGTGAATAACTTTGTTTATATGTTTATATGATAGACACCCTTTAAATCACCTGCGGAATACACTTTTTAAAAGAAAGTTTTTACATAGTTATATGGATAGGGTCCGGAAATGTATGCCACAACGCAGGGTCGACACTATACAGCTCTATAATAATTAAAGTATAAACCGTATTTTTTAAGTGCCTTGTAAATTATATACACGTGTATTTCTTGCTCGTGCATACGTACGCCACTGGCCGTGCCTAGTAACGTGCACTGGAACTCGTAGTATGCCGTAGTACGCTGGTCCTGTTAAACTTAAACGCAGTTTAACCCTACGTTGTGGCACACTTTCTAGACCCTAGTTATGGAACACCCAAGTTTGATAAATATTGCAACAAAATGGATAACATTATTTAGTTCATGTGATCACTTCAGTGGCATATACTCGTAGTAGTAGAATTTTAAATGTTCATTTCTTCGTAATAAAGCGTAGGACCCGCTTACTAAAAACAAAGGTTGTTATCGCAAAAAATGTTACTTAAAAAATCTTGCATTTCACAGAGCTTTTGGTTTACAATTTTCAATTTGATGTTTTTTTAGATCAATTAGGTCTAATAACACAGGCCCACAAAAAAACACTTTTTTTTGACAATGGATTTTTGAATCCGGTGTCCGTTTAACCGTAGCACGTCAGGATCAAGGTCATTTCAAGGTCAAATCGCGAAATAAAGGCTTAAAAGAGAATAAACCCATGTATATTTATGTTTCTAGGATCGCTAAATCCAAATCCGGTGTCCGTTTAACCGTAGCATGTCAGGATCAAGGTCATTTAAGGTCAAATAGCGAAATAAAGGCTTAAAAGGGAATAAACCCATTTATCTTTATGTTTCTGGGGTCGCTGAATCCAATGAATCCAAATCCGGTGTCCGTTTAACCGTAGCACGTCAGGATCAAGGTCATTTCAAGGTCAAAGTGCGAAATAAAGGCTTAAAAGAGAATAAACCCATATATCTTTATGTTTCTGGGGTCGCTGAATCCAAATCCGGTGTCCGTTTAACCGTAGCACGTCAAATAGCGAAATAAAGGCTTAAAAGGGAATAAACTCATATGTTTCTGGGATCGCTAAATTAGAATCTGCTGTTATTCTTACCATATCACGTGACTTCGAAGAGCACTCACAAGGCGAAATCACTAAAACACGCATTAATGACGCAAGAGCATATAAATTTCCTCATTTCTGCACACCACCCGAAGATCATAAAGATTCGTGTTACAATATAAAATCAGATGTTTTTCTAGAGCTACATATACTATATGTACGTACATATCTACCCATGTACAGGGTTAATCACATAAAATTGACGCCCCCCTTATTTTTTTTTTAATTCTCATAGAATAGAAACATTCAAAAAAAGTATTTTACACGCATTTTTATGTTTTTACAAATTTTGAAATTTTAACAGATTAAAAAAAAAACTCCTTTTTTAGAAATAATGTTTTTAATTTAAAAATAATTATTTTTAGATATGAGCAGTGGCGGCCGGTGGAATTTGACACGCTCGTATTTTCATAAGGAGACATGGGACCTACACCATATTTTAGGGGGTGGTAACTAAACCTAAGTAGAAGGCTATAATGGCAAAAAATCTTCAGGAAACACTTTTTTTTGCGATTTTTTTTTTTACAAAAATTGCGGTCTCCGGGCAGATCTTGGAAACAGCTTTCCCAACATTTCGTCTGTGAGATTTTACAATAGTTGTATCTTTAAGCAAAATAAGAATTTTTTTGCTATTATAGCCTTCTACTTAGGTCTAGTAACCACCCCCTAACTATGGTGTAGGTCCCATGCTTCCTTGCGGAAATATGAGCATGTCAAATTCCACCGGCCGCCACTGGATATGAGATATGACAATAAAGACTATACAGTATATCTGTATATCTATATATTCAGGATGACAAAGGAAATTAAAACAATGCAATATATATACACGGTGGAGACTTTAACTGGAATATATTCGCTAGCGGGGTGGTGAATGATTTTTCAAAAAAATTCCCGCTAGCGAATATATTTCAGTTAAGGTCTCCACCGTGTATATATTTTGCATTGTTTTAATTCCCTTTGTCATCCATATATATACAGATATACTGTATAGTTTTTATTGTCATATTTATTGTTGTATTATCATCATAACATAGTATAAAACAAAGTCGCTTCCCGCGGTCTGTCTATCCCTATGTAGGCTTAGATCTTTAAAACTACGCAACGGATTTTGATGCGGTTTTTTTTAATAGATAGAGTGATTCAAGAGGAAGGTTTATATGTATAATACATGCATAATATAGTCGAGAAACACTGATAATTTTAGAGGTTTCTAATGTGATGTCGTAAATAAACACATTTTTTTGCGCTTACATTGCAAACACTGGCTGAACCCTACGAGATAGATCAAAATAATGTACTACAGTATTGTACACCTTAAAAAGGTCTACAAAAAAGTCCGCGTGCACCCGTGCGAAGCCGGGGCGGGTCGCTAGTGTTATATATTTAGTATTGTCATGTTATATATTTCTGCGTAATATCTTCTGCAATATATTTCTGCGAAATCAGAAGTCGGATGTGATAACACTTTTATGTATAATACTCCTAGTATAGGTCCCTACTCTTTGATAACACCGGCCCACAAAATAAAAGAAGAGTCAAAAGAAAGGTCATTTTCCAGAGACCCCACCCGTGTATCCCCCAGTATTTTTGCCCGCTGATTCCGACCCCGTACTCAAGATTGGCCCATCATCCTCCAGTTTTTGCCTAACCTCAAAAAAAGGCTCAAAATGAGCCGTATTCGGTACTGAAACTCAATAAAGGAAAAAAATCAACGGGCCCAGCTTTTCATAAGTTTTTTGGACCGGTGAAAAACCACAGTGAAAATTGGCCTTCAGCCATTTGTGTGCACCATAACCCCAAAATTCCCAAAAACGACCTTTTATTCGTAAAAAAAGTTTTTGTAAAAGCATCAATTTTTGGTTAGAATGTTCATAAAGACGTTACCCACAGGTTTTTGGTCAGTTAAAACCAAACCCCTGGTCGAGATTCAACTGTCACCACTGTGATTTGCCTTATCAATTATTGCCTTACTGTAATAAAAATGCAAGATGTCATGTCAGTGAAAAATTGTTTTGTCTTGCGAAAAATGTCTTTATCGCGTTAGCGTAGGTCTTGTCGTAGTGCCGTCTATCACTGAGAATGGGACAAAAATGCATTTTTCAAATGATGGAGTTTCCCCAATAGAATATGCCAAACCAAGAGATTGCGATTTTGCGCCAAGAAAGTCACAGGAGAGAACGAGTATGATAAAGATTGGAAGAGAATCGTGACACAGCACTCGAAAGTACTACTCCCTCCATTGCACATAAAACTTGGACTTATGAAACAATTTGTAAAGGCTCTGAACAAAGAGGGTGCACATTTTGAACACCTAGCTGCGCAGTTTCCTCAGTTGAGTGACGTTAAATTGAAAGCGGGTATTTTTGATGGACCCCAAATTCGGAAAATATTTGAAAAGACAACAATTTTATAGAGACGATGACAAGCAAAGAGAAGGCAGCTTGGATCAGTTTTCGAAATGTATCAAGACATTTCTTAGAGAACGACAAAGCCCCCAATTACAGAGCCACCGTAGCGTAGATGGTAAAAAATTTTGAGTTTAAGTTGCTTGATGAGTTTAAAATTACACTTTCTGGATTCAGTTCAAGACTATTTTCTTCAGAACTTAGGGGACTATAGTGAAGAGCAAGGGGAGCGTTTTCATCATGATCTGAAGGAAATGGAAAGAAGGTATCAAGGAAAATGGGGTGTGAACATGATGCCAGACTACTGGCTGTATGCTGAAACGTGAAACTGAGGGGAAAGATTCAAAAGGCGCGCGTAACCTTTCCTGCACAGGACATTTGAGGATAAAAGAAAACACCACAAAGTTAAAGAATGAACTCATCCCCTCAGATTCTTGATGTAGCGTCCAAAAAACCAATTGAGTGCTGTGTCACGATTCTCTTTGATTGAAAATTGACGCTTTTACTCGAACTGGTTGATTTATGAGCATTTTGTTAGCCGTGAACTCACAATTAGGGGGGTGATCAGCCGATTTCTAGTACCTACTGACAGTGCATTTTCAGCCTCGGATTTCACTTTGGGGGCCCAAAAATCCCCATGGTCATGTGTTTGTAATCGTTATAGTCTCAAATTCCCTGTTTTACGAATAAAAGGTCGTTTTTGTTTTTTTTTGGGGTTATGGTGCACTCAAATGACTGGAGGCCAATTTTCACTGTGGTTTCAGTTTCACTAGTCCAAAAAACTTATAAATAGCTGGGCCCGTTGATTTTTTTTCCTTTATTGAGCTCCATTACCGAAGACGACTGATTCTGAGCCTTTTTTTGAGGTTAGGCAAAAACTGGAGGATGATGGGCCAATTCTGAGTATTAGCCCAGTAGGCAGGGAGTTAAAATCATCAAAAAGTGTTCTTGAAACATATAGGGCTAGTTTTGACGATTTCCTATGTATTTTTTTGCGTAGAACACAATGCGCGGGGTCCGTAGAGCTGAAACCGTCCGCTAATTTTTTAAATTAACAATTATATCTCCGTTCCTTGGCATATCTTATATAACATATGCATTTAAGAAGTTGTAGCCTATTGAATTTTCAAAATTTTAAGCCCAACTCGAAGTCTCCAAGTGCTATTGTTTACTTGCAAGTGACTGCTGAAGTTGAAAAAGTGCTTTTTCTCACTATTTTTTTACTTCGAAAGTAGGGCGACTGATCATAAAATTTTGTGAAGGGACTGCTATTTGTAGTATGAAGTTACAATAAAAAAATTCAGCTCGATCCGTTAATAACTTTTCGAGTAATTAACGATCGCATTTTTTTACAAGCCTTAATTAACAATGACGCCATTTCTTTGTTTATTGTACGATATCGACCGGGTTGGAAAAAATCATAAATCTTTTCAAGTTTGCGAGACTTTTTGAGATTTCGAAAAATAGTAATTTGGGCCATTTTTATAACGATTTCTACGCGACTACCTTTTTTTGACGCGACGTATATATTATCGTTTTAGCGTTGCCGCTTCGAAATTCTCGGAATTGTGACTATAATATCTTGACGCCCATTTTTTGTTTAAAATACGCGTCTTGAAGCGTACTTTCAAGATATCATAAAAAAAACGTCAAAAAAGGTAGTCGCGTAGAAAACGTTATAAAACTGGCCCAAATTAATATTTTTCAAAATCTCAATGTCTCGCAAACTTGAAGAGATTTATGATTTTTCTAGCCCAACCCGGTCGATATCGTACAATAAACAAATTAAGGCTTAAAAAAATCGATCGTTAATTACTCGTTATTAACGGATCGAGCTGAAATTTTTTTTGGTAACTTCATACTACAATCAGCAGTCCCTCCAAGAAATTTCGTGATCATAGTCGCCCTACTTTCGAAGTAAAAAAATGGTGAAAAAAAAGCACTTGGAGACTTCGGGTTGGGCTTAAAATTTTGGAAATTCAATAGGCTACAACTTCTTATATACATATGCTATATAAAATATGCCAAGGAACGGAGTATATATAAATATAAGCGGAAATGTGAAAAAATACTTTTTTTTTACAAATTGTTAATTTAAAAAATTAGCGGACGGTTTCAGCTCTACGGACCCCTCACATGGTGTTCTACACAAAAAAAAAAATACATAGAAAACCGTCAAAACTAGCCCTATATGTTTCAAGAACACATAAAAATCTCTATCTACTGGACTGTACGGGATCGGAATCAGCGGTGGGGTCTCTGGAAAATGACCTTTTTTTATTTTGTGGTCCGGTATAATAAAGCACTAAAATTCGACTTACTCTTGATTCAGCATACTCTTGACGAAAAAAAGGCTGCTTAATAATATAATCCCAAATTCAGATTTCTTGGGAAATTCTGCATATTTTCAGGGTTTGATATTTCATTTTAGCTAAAAAATCTATACTAATGTGTATTTGTATGGATTCAAATTATGGAGTCAATTCTGTCGCCGATCGGTAGCTACGCCATTGGTAGCGATGGGATGATTGATATGAAATTCATCTTTTATTCCATAGAAATATGAAAACTTAATATTTATTTTATTTATTCCTATATAATTTAGAAAAAAATATTTCTCTATGTCTTTCCTCCGGAAGAAGAGCTTCCGAAGAAGAACCGTAACTGCGAAACTTTCAGACTTGCTTTACATCCTAATCGTCCGTTCCTCACTTTCTTTTTTGCTCCATCTTTGGTAGTTAATTTAAAGTCAGCGTCCGTCCCGGAACTCTCTTTCTAGCATCCTTAAAATACAGGGTGTCCCACTTAAGATTGTAACACCCTTATATAATTTATATTTATCATCCGACAAGATTTTTATGGAAGTAGGGTATAATAATAATAATAATGTTATAAAATAATAATAACTATTATTAAATAGAAAAGTTATTCCATTTAAAAAATGTGTGTTTAAGCTTTTCATTTTTTTTTATGTACAAGGTGCCTACAGTTTAATTTTTAAAATGGAACACCCTGCATATTTTTTCATTATGTTTAGATTCTCCTTTAATTTCTAAACAAATTTTATTAACCACGTCGTATACTTTTTGTTAACGGTTTATGAGATATCTACAGGCCTTGATTAAATATCAAAACAACGATTGAAAGATGTGTTCAGTCCTGTGACAGGTTGACTTAAAATCATTTATAATAACATTATTGTGTTTTGTGTGGCATTACTATTTCTTATTAATTTCTCATTAATACAAAAAATGTTACACCAAAAATTACAAATATCTCATAAACCGTTAACAATAAGTATAGGATATGGTTAATAATTTTTTTTTTTTAGAAATTAAAGGAGGAAACAATGGGAAAATAATATAATCTAAGAATGGGAAAATGTACAGGGTGTTCCATTTGAAAAATTAAAGTTGCATACCCTGTTGCCTTTTTTTGTGCACCCTGTACATAAAAAAATATAATTAAATACACCTTTCTAAACAGAATCACCTATCTATTTAAAAACGTTTTCTTCGTCAAACTGTCCGAGATAGTGCTTGTCTAAATAGAGTTGGGACACCCGGTATATCTACACAAGGTGACCCAGATTTCTTGATCAAGACTTTAGTTTTGTAGAAAACGTGATTTAAGTAAAAAAAGTCCATATGAACATAGATTGAGAAACGCTTGATTTTCTACATGCAAGGTGATAAACTTGAACTTTTTCTAGACTTTTTTTCTGTTTTCTCAATAACGGTGAGTGTTACAAGGTTTCAATTTTACAAATAAAGTAATCTAGCTCAGCTCAGAAAGCTCAATCACCGATAAAGAAACGTTTTAATTACAGGATCAGTGGCTTGCGCATGGGGGTTTGGTGCCCCATTTTTATATAAGAATATCTACGGCAATGGATTCTTTCATGTTTGACTAGTTCCATTTACTGTTTCAAAAATTGCAATGAAAAAGTTCCACCGCTATCTCCAAAAGGTAGAAGCTTTCATTTTTTATAAAAAAAATATACCCAGACATAAATAGTATTTGAAAATTTTATTAATCAAACTATAAACTATTTTTTTAATAAAAAACGACACGCTTTTGGAAGCTAACTTGATTTTGTGGTTACTTTTTTTCATTACAATTTTCCAGGGAATAAGTGGAACCTGGTAAACGTGAAGAAAATCCATTGGCATAGAAATTCTGATTTAAAAAGATGGCACCAAACCCTCGCACACACGCCAGTAATTCTGTAATTAAAAAGTTGCTTAATCGATGATTCAGCTTTAATTACCGTTATTGAATAAATGGAGAAAAAATCAAGGAAAAAATAAAGATATGTAGAAAATTATAAAATAGTATAAAGAACATTTATGGTTCTAGGTTTATATGTCTTTTTCTTAAAATACATGTATACTTCTTAGTATACATGTTCCAAATTTCATTTTTTTTTCCAATAAATAAAATGACAGCAGGTTGATACATGGTGTCTTTGGCAACATGTATAATATTAAATACATGTGTGTATAGGTATTATTTAAGTTTTTGTGTGTGTTTTTTTTAATACCAATAGTTTCTATTTGAATTGTATCTACAGTTCTTTGCAGTTAAAAGCCAAAGTGATCAGAAGAAGTCCAAAACAGATGAAGAATTCCAATGCCCACAAAGTACAGGAAATGGGAATTATGCAGATCCGGCTACGTGCAAACGATTTTACCAGGTAAACGTCACTATTTCTCATCTCATAACATTATATTGTCCCATAGTTCAATGCAAAACCATAAAAAATATAAAACCATTACGTATGTGTTTTTGGCAAACAAATAAGCTTAACAGAACACGAAATTTAATTGTATTTTGTAATTTTTGGCTCCACGAAGCGTCAGTAATCTATTTTTTTTTAATTACGAAACTGACATTATTTTTCAAAATTCCGAAAAATGTCGAAGATGCTGCTTTTTTATCTTTTTTACTCATCCATCGAGTGTCAACTCTTTAGTAAAACTTTTTTTAATTGGTTCACTTTTGCGTTATTTAAATTTAAGCAAATATACATAAAATCATTTATTTCGTTTTATTTATTTCTATTATACATATTTTTTATTGATTAGAAAATATAAATTATGCCACTGAAGCATAAACTTGATGCAAAAATGATGTACCAGACAGTTGCAACTCTATGCATAACTAAAAATAAAAAAGGTAAGCAACATACGCCTTTACCAATATTTTGCCAATTACCAAGATAATGGCGTTTTTTTTAAGCAAACTAATTGCTGACCTTTCATGGGCGGTTTCAAATGCATTTGTAAAATCACCGGATTACCATTTTTTCTATTAACAGTTTGTCCAGTAAAATAATTACTTATATTGTAATTTTAATAAAATGTAATATTACATTTTTTGTATCGCTAAAGTTTAGCTGTACCTATGAATCACTTCTGATCGACAAAAAAAAAGGAATTTTTCTTCAAAATTTTCCCTATTAACCCCTTATATGTTGAACACCAAATTAATCAGAAAAAATCTAAACTTTCATAAGATGCAATAAAAAAGGTGGTTGCCATTTTCCGAAATACTTATGAGTTTTGAGACACACTGTATAATAAAAACATTAGTACCTTGTATAACAATGTTATTGAAATAATTACACTTTTACTTTAAAACCTCAGTGTTTCTATAACATAATAGTTAATAATACAACATTATAAAACAAGCATAATTCTTTATTTTGGATCCTACCACTATCTTATGTTTTTGTAATGAAAACAAAACCAATGTGACAACAGTGATAAATTAATTCACGTAGAAACTCATGAAACATTAATTTGAAAACGTGATCAATTTGTCTACAGTTTAGTCTACGTTAAAGTAAAATGGCACCTATATCTGAATGAGAAAAAAATAGAAGTGTTAATGATGATTGAGTATAGCGATAGGTTACGGCCGCAGGCAACCTTTCTACAATACAACTTGCTATAAATAACAACGTGAACCAGTCTTTTTATAAAGGCCCCTGTACACGTTTCTAGTTGGGCCAACTAGTTGGGCCAACGTGTACAAGACTACTTGGCTTAACTTTTTATGTAACCGACAACAGCCGAATGTTGTCGGTTTTTCGTGCACACATCAAAGGACGGGTTCCCACGTTACTCGGAAAAAAATGGTCCTTTTTACATTTCCAAATGAAAATATTCCATTTTTCACTACATATTTGAGTTAAATTTTCATACTGAAGACCCTCAAAAATTCAATTAAAGTAGAAAAAACAAATTTTTTTTCTTGTGCGGCGGCGCGAGCTACGTCAAATTTGATATTTTTGTCTGAATGCTGATAATTTTTTCCCATCAAATATGTCATTTTCAGGATGGGCATATTTTTTGTTTAAATACGATTAATAATTGTTCAAATACTTGCCATTGAATTCGTAACTTTTTGAAACAGTAAAATAATTTCAAAATATTTTTTTACGTTTTGAATTTGCCGCTGAAATATTCATATTATACCGTGTATGTAAAGCCGACATCGGCCAGTTATGAAAAAGGACAAACAGAAGTGAGACGACAGATAAGAAGCAACCGCACACGCATCGAAGGTAGTGAGGGAATAAGACCGGCACTCTCACCACCTGTGCTTGTTGTTAAAACGAGAAGTGTAGCATTTGTCCTTTTTTCACAACTGGGCGATGTCGGCTTTACACATACTGTATACTATCTTGTATAATTGAACTACTTTACCCTACCTGATTTTTGGGCTTCATTTTCAAAATGGCGTCCAAAGTTCGCAAAAAACATTTTTTTTCATTTATAAAAAAAACTAAACATTTTAGAAAAAATGTTTCAAACAAAAAGTTGTAGAAATTTTTAATACGGATCGAATAAGCCGAATAAACCTGTTTTGATCGATAAATAAATTAATTAGTTATTGCAACCGCTAAAAATCGCAATTTTTTCAAATATCTTAAAGAATCTCTCAAAAATAAATATTTTTTTATGGAACTTGGTGAAAGGATAACTCTTGGTGAGAAAAATAAAATGATTTTTTCAGAATAGAAAAATATTTTATAGTTTTTGCAAAAAATCGAGATTTTCGAAAAAAAAAGCGTTTTTGTAAAATCCCCATAATCCATAGGCCTTCCCCCTTCCTATCTTTAGGAACGGGGTTGGGCATAAAATTTTCTTTTAATAATCACACTATTATATGCAAATATTGAGCGAGAAAATTTTACAGGCGTCGATTTTACTTTCATCAAAAAAAGACTATTTAGTCAAAAAGGACGCTCTGGAGCGATACTCTACATCAAAAACGGTGAAAGGGACACAAACATTGCACACGTTTTTACTAATTGATAAAGACATGACTTACATCAAAACTGTATCGACATCCCCAAAAAGTTCAACTAAAGTTTTTTAATTGTAGAGTGTTCATGTTTTATTTATTTGTATTTAAACAAAAAATATGCCCATTTTGAAAATGACATATTTGATGGAAAAAAATCTCAGCTTTCAGAAATAAATATCAAATTTGACGTAGCTCACGCCGCACAGTCAAAAAAATCGTTTTTTCTGCTTTAATTGAATTTATGAGGGTCTTCAGTAATATGTAGTGAAAAATGAATATTTTCATTGGAAAGCTGAGAATTTTTTCCATCAAAAACTGTCAAAATCTTGTTTTTATAAACAATTTTTATAGAAAAATTAACCAAAAAGTTGGAAAACTTTTTTTTCAAAAATTCAAAATAGCATAACTTCGGAACGGGTGTATATTAAGAGCTGAAATTTTCAGGGAGAAAGATTCGCCGTTCTGTTTTGATTAATACTCAGTTCACCATTTTCTTTTGCGCCATCTTTTAATCACTTCTTTGGTGCGTATTTCTATAATAATTGAAAGTGCCGTACAAGTAAATTGCCGCGGCTGCGATAGTTTCCACATCCATCCTCGTCAAATGGCCAATACAGAATGAGCAACGCCAACGTGTAAACAGTGTCCTTATTTTTGGCCCAACTCATTGGCCCAACTAGTTGGCCAAACGTGTACAGGAGCCTTAAGATTGTTGAAAAAAGAAAAAATATCATCCGTACTATGTGCAACTGGTACATATATAAGTTGAACGATGATGATCTAGACTTTTAAACCATATATTGCAGTTTTGTGAAGAGCTAATGCTACGCTGTGATGAAAATAAATTTTTTGAGTAATGTTATTTATACTGATGAAGCCGCTTTTTTGCCGAAATTGGTCAGTAGGTCCTCGAAATATTGTAACCGGCCCTCAAAACATTGTAATAAACATAAAAAATATGTACTTACAAATATTAACGTTTTGTGAAATAATGAAATTGTAGGTAATCATGTATTAGGTTGAATATAATTATTATTAGGGTTCGGAAATGTATGCTACAACACAGGGCTCGGCACTATAAAACGCTATGATTATGAAAGTGTAAACCGTATTTTTTAAGCTGTATTTGGTAAACTATATACGTGTGTATTTCTTGTCCCTGCATACGTACGCCACTGACCAATCCTGCCAAGGCGCCAGCACTCGCGCATGCACAGTAGTACGCGTGACAGCAAACTTTCCGAACCCTAATAATTATAGTGTTGAAGATATTTATATTAAATGATTTGATACTAGAACTAATTTGATTGAATACAGCTAACTAGATATTTCCGAAAAATGAATGTTCTGCGATTTTATTAAATGCAGATATATCTGTTATCGTTTGTTTTACAGAAAATATATTTTTCGATATGTCTAGTGACTATAATTTTTTTAAACCCAAACAGTGCTTCAAATTGTTCTCATGACACTGCAAATATTTTCCTATTTTGCCGTCTCTCTAAATCCGCTAGTTCTTGAGATTCCTATACTAAACATCGAAAAAAAATCACCCTGTATAATAATAATCATAATTAAAAATACATACATCTAATGTAGATCAACACCACCCACTACTGCCTCCAGTTCGTATTCAAAAACTAAAGGGTAAAAGGAAAGGAAGTTGCCGGTAAAGAAAACAAAATTCATTATTTCAGAAAATAAAATAATGTCCAATTCGCATCAAAACGGACTTAAAACAATATAAAAAAAGAATACAATTTTAGATACAATTTTATTGTTTGATTAACAAGTACAACTATAAATATCGCAGTTAATAGTGATTTGCTGTCAAAGAAAAGAAAATTCATTTTAGAAAATTAAAAAACAGCTAAATAACTTATTACGTATTACGGATGTCAAAATCTACCTATAAAGGATAACTATAGGTATTAATATCAACTCGGTAGCTTTTTATTTTAAGAACTGTAATTGTATAACTGTATTTTTTTATCTTCAGCATAGTTATAGAAAGATAATATAAAAGGTTTTGCAATAAGAGCGGGTCGATGTTGAAATGGAATAAAATAAGCTGTGTGTTAGCGAAATTATTTTTTTATTTGAACCTCCCATGTATGCCATTATGTATGGAATATGACATCGTTCAAATGTCCGCCGCGGCTTTTCACGGTGGCACGGATACGACAGGTCCAATTTTCAATTACTGCCGCATAGATCCTACCGAATTTGAGGTGGTGGCCTGGGTTATGTTCATTTTGAGGGCATCTGTCAATTGCGGCTTATTGGCATACCCCTGCAACTTCAGAAAACCCCACAAGAAAAAATCTAGCGGGGTTAAATCGCGCGATCTTAATGGCCAATTCACGTCACCTCCGCGAGAGATAACCATACCCTCAAATCGTTCATGCAGAATGTCCATCGTGGCGTTCGCTCTGTGGCACGTAGCACCGGTCCTGCGGAAACCACATGTCGTCCACGTCCATGTCATTCAATTTGGGCCAAAAGAAATTGGTTATCTTGATCTGTACCGGTCGTCGTTGACAGTGATGGCTTCACCAACGTCGTTTTCGAAAAAGTACGGACCAATGACACCGCCGGTCCAAAATCCAAATAGTAACTTTTTGTGGATGCAGTGCCGCAGGGTGAACCTCGTGTGGGTTGGCTACGTCCCATATGCGGCAATTTTGCTTGTTAAAATAGCCATTCATCCAAAAATCTTGTAAGGGTGCAGGCCCAAGTCCCGCCGCAAAATTCGCCAAGCTGAAGTCTGAGTAAGGCCGAGTTCTTGTGCACGGCGAGCAATTGACTGCCTCAGGTTCTCCTACACGCTTGCACGGACAGCGGCGATGTTCTCGGCCGATCTGGCGTTTCTTTGACGTACTGGTGTCGGCAGATGTGTACCGAAACTGTCGATAGTGTCGATTCGAATTTGGCCACCAAATCTTGGAGAGTCGACTTTGAAGGGCCATCGCGTCTGCCGTAAAATGGGTGCAACGCGCGCAACGTTTTCACTAACGAACACTCATTTTGATACCATTTGGACGTGCTGCTCAATCGTGTAACTTGCCATGGTGATTTGGCAGCAGTGACTGAATAATAAAGAGCATATTTGACAGACGCTGCCAAAACAACATGGACGCCACAGCCTGTCAACATCGGCCCGTCCCTGTTGGAAAACCCTTTACATGAATAACCGGAAACAGAAATAACAGTTGTATGGTCCATCTATTCTTGAATTGAAAATGATAAATACGCCTGGGGAACAAAAAAAGCGATGCAACTTTATGATTCCATGGGCGTGCTCCAATAATAACTTTTAGGGGTAGGTAATAATAAGTAATTAACGTCGCTTTTAGGCATTCATATACAGTGAGGTCCATAAGTAACGGATAAATTCATTATCTACGTAATTTACAATTTATGAGTAAAATCCTGAAACACGTAAATTTTTCATTCTATAATGACATTTTTTTGAGCATAATTTTATGCCTCCCCCTCCAACCCCCCTTGGAGTGACATCCTTTAAAATTTTTAAATGCGTGTGATAGCTCATTTGAAAGGGTTTTTAATTCTCCATCCAGTACCATAAGATTTTTTTAATTTCTATAATTTTTTTATTGAAAAATATTACATTTCTAATATTACTAAGTAAAGAAAAGAACATGAAACAGAACAGAAGAACAGTTTAAATCAAACGTTCAAACTGGGCGCCCGTTGCTTCTTGACAATAATGGAGGCGTTGCTGAAATTCTTTTAAAACGTTTTGTATTGTTTCCGAGGTGATTTGATTAATTTCTTGCCTTATTATGTCTTTTTAAATCTTCTACGTTATTTGGTCTGTTGAAGTACTTTCGATTTTAAGTCACCCCATAAAAAATAGGGGTCAAATCGGGATTGCGTCTACCGATCCATCTATTGGGAAAAACTTGATTCAGATAGGCTCTTACTTCCAATGAAAAATGGGCTGTAGCTCCGTCCTGCTGAAACCAAATATTTCTATCAATTTCATTGGGGTTGTCATCATCTGGGAAAAGCATTCTTAACTCTGGAACTAAGAAATTTTGCAAGAAATCCAAGTAATGCGCGCCTGTTAATGTGCCATCAAAGAAATATGGTCTGATAATTTGAGAATTTATAAATCCAGCCCAAACGTTCACCTTCTCAGGATATTGAGTATTGGCCTCCATCATCCAATGTGGATTTTCTACTCCAGTATCTGCAGTTCTGTTTGTTGACTGTTCCATTTAAGACGAATGTTGCTTCATCAGAAAAAAGAATGTTTTTTATAAATAAAGGCTTGTCTTGGTATCTCTTTGCCATGATTTCGCAAAATTCCAAACGGCGCGGCGATCAGGGTCATCGTCGTTAAGTTCTTGAACTAAATGAATTTTATATGGGCGGTATTTTCGTTTTTTAGAAGACGCAATATGGACGTTTTACTAACATCATTATCGGCGGCAACTTGTCTTGTAGGTTAATGTGGATTATCTTGAATATCTAACAATATATCCAATTTCTGTCCATCGTCTAAAATGCGTTTCCTACCAGATTTAGGAATATCTGTGAAATTTCCAAATTCACGAAATTTGTTTTCTATTCTACTAACCGTAGACTGGGAAATGCGGCGGTCAGGATACTTAGTATTGAATATTTCTGCAGTAGTCTTGAATACCTGCTTCTGCGTTCTTGTTTTATCACCACATCCTAATAATATCAAAATTTCAATTCTTAGGGTATCCGAAACACTCATTGTTAAAATAATGATCAACTTGACGATCAGCAATAAATAACATAATAGAATAATAAGTTTTCACAGATGTAGCAAATAAAGAAATTTAAATGTATAATTTTTTCTGATATGTAGAAAAAAGAGACTCTTTTACTTCTTCTTTTTGTTGGGTATTCTGCGCAGCGTATCAGGGAAACCGATACATTTAAGTTGAATGTTGACACAAAATTAACTAAAAATGTCAGATTTGACAGATATTTGATACATAGGCACTTGATTGTATACATTTCAATAATAATAATAATAATTTTGAAATTATCAAATTTAATTTTCTTGATGAAATATATACAAAATTCAAAAAACCTTATATTGCTGAATAGATAATTAAGAACCCTTTCAAATGAGCTATCACACGCACCCTCGTTCCATGTAAACATTTTGAAGGGGTAGCTGTCACTCCAAGGGGGTTGGGGGGGGGAGGTATAAAATTATGCCCAAAAAATGTCATTCTAGAATTAAAAATTGAAGTGTTTCAGGATATTACTCATAAATTGTAAATTACGTAGATAATGAATTTATCCGTTACTTATGGACCTCACTGTATGTAATAATACGCTGACTTTGACAATGTAAGTCTTTATTTTTAAATTCATCGTACTCGACCGTTCCGACATTTTCGCTGGTTATATCTGAAGCTACGTTATTTTCGTCCGTTTCGAAAGGCCTCAGAAAGCCATGTTTATGAAAGAGGTATTGATTAAAAATATCGGTTTTTTAATGATTGAATTATGACGCAAATAAAATAAAAGTTTGTATAATTTAAACCTTTTAAAAACCCACTTCGCTGTTATTGTACGCGCACAAAATATAAAGCATCAAAACACTGACAAAAACAACATTTTTTTGTATACAGTCGGTCAAAGATAGTGTGGTTATAACGCCATGTTTTACTACCAACGTAATCAACTGTGTGTCTGGTGACATATTTCCCCTACCAGAGTAGCGACAATGACCAATGAAGTGTAGATTCCGTCCACTTCTTAAGTGACAGGCGCTCGTCAAATCAACGTGGACTACGATACAGTCTATACGGGTATTAGATCAGTATAGAAACGCGTATTTAGTTCCATACAAAGTGTTAGTAAACTGATATATCCTTATCCTACCTCGTATAAGTACCTATTTTCAATTTAGAATGGAAATTCTATACCTATTACAGTTGTTTATCCGCATTAACTGGGATCGAGGGTTGGCGGATAACAATTTTTGCGGATAAACAAGCCATGCATTTATGTATGTGATGCAGGAAAACATTAAAATACACTTACATACATAATGTATAGTTTTAATTTATTTATTACTTCAAAGTTACAGAGTTCAAGTTAGAATTTTCCAGAATTCAGGCTTATTGTATTTTAAAGATGCGGATGATTGATGTGCGGATAAAAAATGACGTTCTGCTGTATGTTCAATATGCCTAAGACACTTGCATAAAATGCTAGTTCTGTGATTTTTTTATCGACTTGTTATTATGCCTCCTTCTCCTTAACCACTAACGGTAATAACGTGGGTGTGGAGTTCGATTTTATGGCATTGGTCCCAAAGCTAAATAACCAGTCTTCAACGGTAGTAATAATAATAAAATACTTAACCTGAATATTAAATTAGTTCTGCTGTTTACGAATACAAGCATATTTAATTTTTTTAACAGTAACCAATTTTTAAATTTTTTTTTTTTTTTTTTTTTTTTTTTTTTTTTTTTTTTTTTCTCTTTTTTTTTTTTTTTTTTTTTTTTAAAACCCCTTTTTGGGGGTTTTTTTTTTTTTTTTTTTTTTTTTTTTCCCTTTTTTTTTTTTTTTTTTTTTTTTTTGGGCTCTTTAATTTTTTTTTTTTTTTTTTTTTTTTTTTTTTTTTTTTTTTTTTTTTTTTTTTTTTTTTTTTTTTTTTTTTTTTTTTTTTTTTTTTTTTCCCTTTTTTTCTTTTTTTTTCTTCTTTTTTTTCTTTTTGTTCTTTTCTTTCCCTTTTTTTTTCTTTCTTTTCCTCCTTCTTTTTTTTTTTTTTTTTTTTTTTTTTTTTTTTTTTTTTTTTTTTTTTTTTTTTTTTTTTTTTTTTTTTTTTTTTTTTTTTTTTTTCTTTTTTTTTTTTTTTTTTTTTTTTTTTTCCTTTTCCTCCTTTCCCTCTTTTTTTTTTTTTTTTTTTTTTTTTTTTCCTTATCTTATTTTATCACTAGAGATCAAAAGAATGCAGAATTTGCATTGTTAATGTCATATTTGCAAATTAATCGATACGTCCTTGAAATGCTTGAAATAAACCAGCTGCGTTGGGACTACGGTTATGCATTAACATTAAATTCAGGCGCTTTTATTTAATTTTGTACTGAGAAAGTCATGACAAGATAAATGTATCGAATGTATGTAGATGTTCTTTGCCATTTTGATTTATACCTAAATAGCATTTGTTTTAATTTTTCAGTGTGTCGATGGATTTCCCTACGTAAATCGATGTCCTTCTGGGCTCTACTTCGATGACATCTCGAAATTTTGCACCTTCAAAAACGAAGCCAGATGCGGTCCAATAGCCACTAGTAAGCCAATTTTTTTAACAAAGTACCTAATTCACCTGGTGTAATGTAAAAATCTCGAATTTCCATAAAAAAAACATGTTATATTTTAGAGTCAGATTATTAACTAACTAGATGAATAGTATACCAAAAAAACTTGTTGATGTGATTTATGAAACAAAACATCAATTTTTCATAAATGAGTGGGACACTTACATGAGTCAAAGAAAGGCCAGTTTACACACGTTGCATACAATATTAGTTGCATATAATATTAATTATACAAAAAAGATCACCACATTTTTTTACGCTCTATACAGGGTATCCCGTAAAGAATGGGCCATACTTCAGAAATAGCTTCATTGGGTCAAAATAACCTGATTTAGCTCAACTTACCTTAGTACCATTGTGCTTCCTTAAAAAGTTGTGGGCCTTGAAACAATTATATTTTTTTTCATTTTTTTTCTACTAATTCTGTCAAGTTATTTCACGTAAAATTGGTATAGGGGGGTTTTTGGAATAGCCTAACATGAATATGATGTCATTTCTCGCGTGAAACGTACAGGGTGTTTACAACCCCCCGGTACTACTTCTTATTCCCATTATATTTCTTTGTTATCACGAATTTTGACAATATTGACAGTTTTCTTGAAAGAATTTTTCAATTTTTTCATTTACTGCAAAAATGGTATGGTATGGTACCTGTTCCATGACGCTAAATCGCGCCGTTTTCGAGAAAATTAAGCTTAACTGTAGTACTGCAGAATGGACCAGTATTATTTTTATTAAATTTAAAGTGTGTTAATCGAGTAGGTAACTGTCATATCATGTCAGTTTCAATTTGATACTAGTATAAACAAACATTTTTATTGTTCTTTTATGGTGAATTCATTTATTTTTTTGTTGCAAGATGCCCCGACATAACTTATTTACAGATAGTGAAATGACTGACATGGTGGCAATCTACGCCCAACAAAATTTAAGTGAACGCGCTGCAGCCAGAAGTTACGCAGATACTTACCCAAATCGCAGACAACCGAGTCGGAAATTATTTTCAAGACTATTCTCAAGATTAAGAGAAACGGGAAGCTTTCGTCCGAGTCGTCATTATGGCCGACCTGTGTTCATAACATGTAGCAAGAGGAAGTAATATTAAATATTGTTGAAGGTGAACCAACAATTAGTATCCGCAGAATGTCTGCTAATGTTGGATTAAGTCGCAGTACATCCAGAATATTACATGAGCAGCAACTTCGAGCGTACCATTATTCAACCACTCAAAACTTATTACCAGGTGATTTTTTAGCAAGAATGCAATTTTGCGAATTCATTTAACATAGAGAAGGCGAAATAGGCAAGATGCAAAAAATTGTCACATATGGGCTGATCAAAATCCAAATGCCAATTGGGTGAAGCACTTTCAATATGAATTCAAAATTAATATTTGGTGTGGGATAATTGGCGATTATCTTGTGGGTCCTTTCGAACTCCCAGCAAAATTGAATGGTCAGGATTATCTAAACTTCCTTCAAGAAAATTTAGTAGATTTACTAGAAGAAGTTCCTTTAGACGTTCGTGCAAATATGTAGTATTTACAAGATGTCGCACCGGCCCACTTTCCTCTTGCAGTTCGAAACCATCAAAATAATGTATTCCCACATTGTTGGATTGGAAGGGGAAGTGAACATCCATGGCCTCCACGAAATCCAGATTTAAATGCAATGGACTTTTTTTCTGGGGATGTATTAAAAAATCATGTGTATTCTGGTGAAGTTGTCAACACAAGAGCCGAGCTTAGGCCAAGAATAGTTGCAGCTGCAAATACGATTCGAAATTGCAGCCATCGTTTTTTGCAGTTCGAAGAAATTTTTTTGAAAAGATCCCAGAAAGGCAGTGACTGCAATGGTGGACATTTCGAAATATTGTTTCAACGACATTAAATGTTAGTTTTATTTTCTAACACTGTTTTTTAATGTGCCTGTTAATTACTTAAAAAATTACTTAAACGCAAATAAATATTTTATTTTTTAATTTTGAAATTTTGCATTTTTCTCTAAATACTATGGATTTATTAGTAGATAAAATTGTAAGTAATCTACTGTGACGGATACCTACTAGATAAATAGGCTTAAAATTTTATGTAGAGAATATAGCCATTCTGCAGTACTACAGTTAAGCTTAATTTTCTCGAAAACGGGGTTGTTAACACCCTGTACGTTTCACGCGATAAATGACATCATATTCATATTAGGCTATTTAAAAACCCCCCTATACCAATTTTACGTGAAATAACTTAAAAATTTGACAGAATTAGCAGAAAAAAATGAAATAAAATATATTTTGTTCAAGGCCCATAACTTTTTAAGGAATGGTACTAAGGTAAGTTGAGCTAAATCAAGTTATTTTGACCCAGTGAAGCTATTTCTGAAGTATGGCCCATTATTTACGGGACATCCTGTATATGTTTATAAAATATGTTTTCAACAGCCGTTCTTAAAGTACTATCTTTACACAGTTCACATTTCGCAGTTTCAAAAAACGGTGAATAACTTAAATCCTTTTTAAAATGCTTCCGGCTCTATCTGACACTCTGAACCATTTTAGAAAAAACATTCCTAGACATGAACATTTTCTAAAGTTGACCAAAAACATCATGAAATTTCCAAGAAGCCCTGTACGTCATACCTATGTATACAACTAAAAAAAACGGATTAATATCCCTTTAGAATTCGCCATGTTTTATTAAAATTTCATGAGCTGGTAAGGATGGTGGTTTTTAATTTTTGTTTTTAGTTCAACTTTAGAAATGTTATAGTGCGTAAGTAATTGTTTTTTTTTCGGGGGAGTTGGAAGAAAAATTCAAACATTTTTGCAGTTCTTCGCATAGCATTTCTCTTTATATAGCAGCCCAAACGGATTAACGCTGCCACTTAAGAAGAGGTCGTCGAAACAGTCGAAACGACCGTTCGCGCTCTACCGCGAGACTTCTAATAGACCGGGCGACAATGACAGATTTCGTATCATGACTTCATACCGTCTGCCCTTTTAAGTGCATCAAATAGAGATTATTATCGATTAGAAGCGTTCGCGGTGAGAGGTGATACGTAGTGCGCAGTATCGTTATCAAATCGCTTTAAAAAACAATGTTTTTAACAAACTTTAAACCGTCTGCCATTTGTTCCATATGAAAATACATGCAAAAACAATCCAGCGCTAGCTTATCGGCAGACAGTTTCCAGTGAAAATCTCTTTCAAGAACGTAAATTGAAATCGTTCGAAAAATTCACACTTATCAAGTTGCCTTCGGAACACCTCCTCGCTGACAAACGTTTTTACAAAGTGTTTTTTTCCGGAACTTTGAACAGTAGGTACGTTCTCATTTTGGAGTTTGTAATATTTAAAGGGAAATATACAGGAGCATTATAAGTGTTAAAAGTAAAGTAATAGCAAAAATAAAAGGAAATGAATAAATAAATTGAAAGTTATAAATAAAGAGGATTATTAAAAATATATATCGCTATAAGATAAAATATACAATAAAGTTAAATTTTTAATATTCACCAACTTGTAAATTAATAAATTGAAAGATTAAATAAAAGTACAGACAGAATTAAAACTGTAAAATTTTAATTCAAGTTTTCTAAATTATAAACTTTAAATATAAAGGTATTGGCTATAATGGTAAAAATGTAATGGATTCTTTATTTCTTAGTAAATTTTTGTTAATAACAACTGAATTTATCTGCTTCTGTGCAAATGTACTTCTTATAACATAACAATCTCAGAAATAAAACGGCAGACTGTTTACTCCTATTAAAATATTCATAAAAAAATCCTTTATTTAAAAATTTGCCAAAAAAACGTTAAATAACAAGTGGAATCATCTGTCTTTCTGTAAATAATCTTATTATGATCTTTAATTCATAATAACAAAATAGCAGACGGAATGATGTTATGAAAACATTCAACAAAATTTTATGGAATTTGTTTATATAACGTAATTATTCATGTCACCTCAAACCGTCTGCCTATTTTTTTTCATTTTAACTAATGATATGTAGTTTATTAAAATACAAATTTTAAGTTGGTTAAAGTAATGTTGCAATTATTAAATTTGGATCGATTTCGATTTGATAGATCGAGTGATCCTCATTCGCCGATTTGTCTGCCTCGCAATTTTCGCGACTCTTTCGATTAACGAAACATCTTTATCTAATCGGCAGACGGTTTACTCACGTTATAAGATGCACAATTTTCCGAATGATTTCAATTTACGTTCTTGAAAGAGATTTTCACTGGAAACTGTCTGCCGATAAGCTAGCGCTGGATTGTTTTTGCATGTATTTTCATATGGAACAAACGGCAGACGGTTTAAAGTTAGTTAAAAACATTGTTTTTTAAAGCGATTTGATAACGATACAGCGCATTACGTATCACCTCTCACCGCGAGATATGTAACGCTCCTAATCGATAATAACCTCTATTTAATTACACTTAAAAAAGGCAGACGCTATGAAGTCATGATACGAAATCTGTCATTGTCGCCCGGTCTATAATATTTAGTTCCGGTCACATACCATTCAGACGCCCGAAAATATACGAACGAATCAACCTGCCAGTAGTGTGAAAGCTTGTATTTACTGCGGTGTACAAAATAATAGGTGTTAATAAACAAATAAAACAAAATTGACTAATTTTATGTCAAGATGTTGTATTACGCAAAATTTCTCTATTAGCTGAGATAATGAATTTATTAAGATTTACAAAACCAAAACATATTCATGTTTGAACAATATTAGAGCTAAAAGTATACAAGGATGTTTATAATAAGCCAATAATAGTTGTGCGAAAAAATAGGTGTATTTCTTAGAAATCCATAAAAAAACAAAGTACCATTTAAAGCAAAAGACTAAATAAAACTAAATTAATGTAAGTTCTAATTAATATTTAGTAAACCATCCCTTATTTTTAATTACTGTAGTACAGCGGCGAGGCATTGAGTGTTCTAATTTGCGACATGTTTCCACTGGAATATGTATTTAGGCATGCGACTTGAACTGCTTCCCATAATTCATATTTATTCCTGTAGTTTTTATGTTTTGGGATATAACCCTCTTAATCTTACCCAAAGGTTTTTTATGGAGTTAAATCCTGGCGACTGAGCTGGCCATTTTAACACTTGTCATTTTATTTTTGTCAAACTGCTTTCGAGGTATGTTTTGGGTCGTTATTCGTTTTCCTGTTGGAACGATCACAATAATGGTATGTTTTCCTCACCGTAGGGTAACATAACATTCTCCAGATTCTTAACATAAAGATAGTTGAGTTAAAGTTTCTCGTATCCAATGTGTAGGCCCTGGTTGGATCATGCCACAAGAAACATGCCCACACCATAATATTTCCGCCCCTATGCTTGATTGTCTTAAAGTGTATTGAGGTGAATATTCAGACTTTTCGAGGTTCCTCCAGAGGTTCCATCAGGCCCAAACAAATTAATGTTTAATTCGTCGCACTAAACGATATTTTTGTGATGACCATACAATATGATCTTTGGCAAATTTTAGTCGTTGGCAAACATGTCTTCTTTTTAACAATGGTACTCTTTTGGGCGATCTCGCAGGCATCTGATATTCTAGTAGTCTTCGTCGAATGGGGTACACATTTCCCAATCCATATTTCTCAAGCCGAAATTCCCAAGAACTATTTTACCCAGAGACAGTTTTTCCCAATAACTAATTTTTCCAATGACTAATTTTCTAGAAAATTTTTATTTTTTAAAATGATCTACACAGTGCTGTTCTACAAAATTTCGCGAGTTAGTAATGTATATTCAATCCGATGGCCTTGAGGTAGTCCAATATTTTATCTTCCTTCTTGTAGTCATCATATTTTAACACTATATTAAAAATCCTCTCGTCAATCCGTTGTCTGTTGTCCGATTGAGGTCCAACTCTAGCTCTCACTCATGCTTTCTGTGACGGCTTGCTCCTTTTGTAGCTCAGACAAAATGGCCTTAGCAATGACAAAATGGCCTTCGCATGCATGCTGGGATGACTTCGGCCCACAACAACATGGAAGCAATTGTGCCAACCTTCGGACAGATTGTTGGTTCAGATCGGATAGATTGTGTGGTACACGTTCCAAAGTCGCGGAGGGTATTTCAAACTTTTCAAAAACATTTGATAGTAGAAGTAGAATGTTTATTGAAACAGAAAATATAATTTTTTGATTAAAAGGAATATTGAATAATTGGAGGAAAAAATAATCGGAAAATAAAGCAATTGGGAAATAGAGCATTTGGGAAAATAATTACTGGGAAACGAAATTCTATTGTCTTGCCATGGGAAAGAGACACTTGTCTACCTAGCCATCTAGCTGTAGCTCCTTTTCAATGGATTTCGTTTCACAGATTGGACTAATCGTCTGTCTGTATGTTCTCAGTGAAGTTTTGTGACCTTATTTTGTAAGCATTCTAGTATTTCCGAAATGCATCTCTTTCGATTAACTGTCTCTCTACTTTGCTTTGCCCGTCCCATGTTTTAGTTCTTTGAAATAACACACGTGCTTATGTTACTTGTCACTAGGTGTAAATATATTAATAATTTTGCCAGGCGTGGAATAATCACAGGGCCACAAAATGAAAGCAAGATGTAACTTCTCTCAGCCCAATTGACCTTCATGTTTTTGGAGTCGCAGATCAAGGTCAAATGAAGGTCAAATTCCGTTATTCAAATTATATATGGCTATATATATTTCGGTTATGAAACGAGACATCGGATCTCGGACTAGTTGACCATTATGTTTTTGGGGTCGCTGATATTGAATCCGGTGTCCACATCACACCAGCATGTCTAACTCAAAGTGAAATGAAGGTCAAACTACGTTTTTCAAGTGATATAATTTTTTGACCCCGGATTCTGAAAGAGCGGGAAATTTTACGTCCGAATACGATTTGAACCGTTGGTTGGTCGAAATGACCTCTTGAGGTCAAATCCTCATTTTGAATCTCGGCTATGAAACAAGACATCGGATCTCGGACCAGTTGACTCCTATGTTTTTGGGGTCGCTGATCACGAATCCTGTGTCTACATCACCCCAGAACGTATGGATCAAGGTCAAATGAAGGTCAAAATACGTTTTTCAAGTGATATTTTTTTTACCTCGAATTCTGAAATAGCGGGAAATTTTACGTCCGGATACGCTTTGACCTTCTTGGTCGACCGCTTTGATCGACCGCTAACTCAAATCTTTGACCAAAGCGGTCCTAGATTTGACCTCCAGATGACCTCCATAGGTCCCTTCGACCAACGGGTCAAAGCCTATCCGGACGTAAAATTTCCCGCTCTTTCAGAAACCGGGGTCAAAAAAATTATATAATTCGTATAACGGAATTTGACCTTCATTCGACCTTGATACAGACGTGCTGGGGTCATGTGGATACCGGGTTCGTGATCTACGACCTCAAAAACATACGAGTCGACTGGGCAGAGAGAAGTTACATCTCGATTTCATTTTGTGGCCCTGTGTAATTGATGTATTGGTTAAAATATTACTTACACCTATCATTTTGCACACCGCTGTATATTAGTAGATTTTTTAAAATATTGCATTTTATTTATTTCATTATTATTAATAAGCAATTTAAAGGATTACAACATTTAGTGTCAGTTTTACACCAGTTTTTACATATTGTGTTTGTCTTGAATCCTCGAGTGCTAATTCTCTTCTAAAATAACTAACCATTCCACGACGGTACATTTTTTACACACTAGTGCGAGAAAATAACATTTTACGAATTGTGAAGCGTGCGTAAAGGTGGTATTTTAAGAACGGTTGTAGAAAAGAGCATTTACATAGTAAATATAAAAGCAATTACGCAAATAAACTTATTGTCAATAGATTCGACTAATGTAATTTCTAGGCCCAACTCTGAACTACAGTAAGTCTAATTGATCGATTTTATGTGCTTGGCAACAATGGAAAGTTAAATTGCTTCCAATTTCTACTACTGAAAAGAATTTAGAGAATTAGAAAGTACATCATATACGGGGTGAACAAGCAAACGATGCAAAACGGGAATTTTTGCTAATGACAATCTTGATTCACAGAATAGATCCACAAGATCTGAACATGTATTATTGGAGCTTCCTATCATATTCGATAATAAAGTTTTTATATCATGTTTTTAAATGAAGATTTTCCATTTTTCCACCGTTATTGATTTTCGCTCTTTGAAGGAAGATAACCAAAATTGAGAGGTATCGATTGGCCCAGTTTTCACTATAAACTTATTCGGGCAGTAACAAATGAATACGTTTTCAATAAAATTGATCTAAATCTTTTACCGGGTGGACCGATTTGTAAAAAATTTAAATTATCATTCAAAAATGTATTATCTAAGCGTCAATATTTCACTTTACATAAACGTGGTTACCACATAACTGTTAAGAATTGCATGAAGTTTAACTGCAACTGATTCACTTGATACTGCCCGAATAAATTTGTAGTGAAAATTAGGCCTATCGGCAACTTTACTTTTGCTTAAGATAAAAGTGGAAGAAATGGAAAATCTCCATTTAAGAACAATATGTCAAAATCCTGACAAATAAAAACGTCTGAAGATATGATAGGAGGCTCCAATAATAATTTACAATGTTTTGCATCGTTTACTTGTTCATCCTGCATATCATATAATTTTTTATAATTATTTTCAGTGGTACAAATTGAATTGAACAATTTCCATTGTTGTCAAGCACATCAAAATCGATCAATTATTCTTTGCATTACAGCGGCTCAAAATTGTGTTTAAAAAATGCATGAGTCGAACCTTTTGACCAGCAGTTTATTTTCTAAGACGAAATTTGGAGGCACTTTTTTTCGCGTTGCGTTTGAAGTTTATTCGATATAGTAAAATAGAACGTGGATTTCATGCTCCTTCAAGTTGTATAGCTAAACAACTATTATCATTAAGAAAATACGAGTAATCATTAATATTTAACGTTGGTGTAAATGAATTAGTAATACGAAATACATTAACATAGTAAGTATCATTAAACAAAAATTAAAGTTGAAAACATGAACACACAAGAGTATCAACTGTACGTTTTCAATGTAAAGTGTACGGGTGACACCTAAGCAATAATACCACCAGCATAAAAATATCTTCTTTATGCTTGAAATTATTATATGTACCTACCTGTATACATATGATACTAAATTTATACGAAATGCCTAAGAGTCATCCTGAATTATCAGATGAATACTAATACACACTTATTATAACCTAACATTTACATAGTTGCTATAACGGTTAGCGAATATACATAATGACGTATTAGTCCAGGAGAGGTAGCAAAAAACAAGTGATTTTTTAAAATAATTAGGCACTTTCTCAACGTAATAATTAGGAGAAAAATCGTACGAATCGAACGAATCGAATGAAAATGTTTTGGACAAAATCCGATTGTAGGATCATTGCGAAAAAATTGCAAAAAAGGTGCGAAAAGAAGGTTTTTTCGACTTGTAGGCACGAAAATTTTTTTTTCATAAATAAATATATTCCGTTGTAGAGCTTGAAAAGACGAATAAAATAGTTGTCGGATCATTAAAATAGGTTATTAACTTTTTGCACAAAAAAATAAAAACCGCGAAAATTAGTGATTTTTCGATGTTCAATTACTCGGTCTGTAATTATCCTAGAAATATCTTCCGGGGCTCAAATTGTAGGATTTTCCAACAACTATCTACATTTAAATTTTTGTCAAAAATATTTATGTTTTCGCGATAATTGCGAAAAAGTAAAAACAGGTACTTTAGTAAAACGGCCCCTATTTCCACAATAATTGTCGTAGAACAATTTTGCACAAAGCTACGTGTTCTTGAAGATTTCCTCTACAACCACATGAACTTTGAAGTCGATCCGATAATAATAAGTACCTCAAAAGCGCATCTGAAAAACGTGCAATTTTAGAGAGCGGCCACGTGGGCGCACGAGCGAAGGGGAAGTGGCGCGGTGGTGGGGGAACTCTCTCCGAACTTAAAACAAAACATCAATTTTCGTTCAGTAGTTCCCGAGAAATTTCAATTGTTTCCGGCTTGTCGAATTTGAACGCGCGCGATCGCTTTCCGGGCGCCCACTCCACCCGCGGGAGAGAGCGTTCCCCCACCACCGCGCCACTTCCTCTTCGCTCGTGCGTCCACGCAGCCGCTCTCTAAAATTGCACGTTTTTCAGACGCACTTTTGAGGTACTTATTATTATCGGATCGACTTCAAATTTGATATGGTTGTAGACGAAGTCTTCAAGAACACGTAGCTTTTTGCACAATTGCTCTCCGACAATTATTGTGGAAATAGGGCCGTTTTACTAAAGTACCTGTTTTTACTTTTTCGCAATTTGCGCGAAAACTTATGAATATTTTTTTGACAAAAATTTAACTGTAGATAGGTGTTGGAAAACCCTACAATTTGAGCCGTTGGACATTTCTAGGATAATTACAGACTGAGTAATTGAACATCGAAAAATCGCTCATTTTCGCGGTTTTTTTATTTTTTTGTGCAAACAGTTATCAACCGATTTTAAGGATCCAAAAACCATTTTATCCGTCTTTTCAAACGCTATAACGTGATATTTTTTTGTTTTTTACTCAACATTTGTTTTTGTGCCTAAAAATAGAAAAAAAAACTTTTTGCAACGTTTTCGCTATGTTTCTACAATATTTCGCTGTCCAAAACATGTGTATTCGATTCAGACGATGTTTTTCCTTATAAAACCGTTGAGAAAGTGCCGCAACTAATTATTTAAAAAAAAATAATCTACGCCTCCTGGACTATATCACGTACAGGAATGAAAACGATTTGCACTTTGATGGGAAAGAAAAAATATAACTTTGTATTAAGAATTTGATGAATAAACCGGTATATCCATCAAATTCTTCGTCCCTCACCTAATTAGGTAGGTAATCATTATCTCGAAAATAATTTGACATAGAAGAAACTTAAATTTAACTTATTCTATTTAAAAATGCAATCATCTTCTTGACACACATATGAGGCACTCTTTTGTAGATTTTTTTTTTCTACAAGATCAGAGATAACATTTCTTAAGAACTATAAACATCTATCACCAGAGAGTACCTTCATGAAAATATAAGTATATTATTCACCCATTAAATGTATTACCCCGCATCAGATACTATATTAATTTTCTAGATTCAGCAAAATACTCAACTTGTAAGGGCACGTACCCATACTACGTATGAGAGATTTGTAAGGAACTGAATTGGTAATCGAGGACCTGTTAGTTTGCCTATAAGGTCACCTGACCTGTCATCTCTCGATTTCATCCTATTGAATTATTATTTAAAACAAGTTGTGTAGGTATCCTGAAACCCAAAATATTGACAATTTGAAGAATAAAATAATTCTTGTCGCCAGCTCTGGAAATCATAAGGGCTTCATATACACAAAAACTTTTAAAAGGATATGAGTTGTATCAAGTAAAAAAATTGTCGACAGTTTGAACATCTTTTATAATACGTTTATTTTATGTGTTATCATACTAATCATCATAATCATAATCATAATCTAAACATATATAAAACAAAGTCGCTCCCCCGTCTGTATAAGCTTAGATCTTTAAAACTACGCAACTGATTTTGAGGCGGTTTTTTTAAAGGATAAAGTGATCAAGAGGAAGTTTAACATTAATATGGAACACTATAATTTTAGAGGTTTTATTGATGTCGTAAAAACACATTTTTGCTCTTATTGCAAACGTGGTGAACCCCCCTCACAGAGATAGATCAAAATAATGTACTAGAAATGTAACCGTATTGAGTGATACCCACAACCTGTAATATCAGTGATTCCTATGGGAACCTAAAAGGACAACCTATTTAATCCAACTTATATTTTTTTTCTATTCACACTTGAATACTTTTTCACTTAACACCGAAACACTTTTTTATACGCAACGTGCGTTTCGTCAACCATGTTGGCTTCGTCAGAAATGATTAAAACTGAGTCCTCTTTTAATCATGACGATGTGGAAAACTGTTCATGTGTAAACTACGCCGAAGGTTCCAGTTCTCCTCCTGTATTTTTTTCTATGGCAAACGGTTCTCGAATTAATGCTTATCTAAATAGCTGTGGGACACCTGGTACAGATTGTCCAAGTTATATTGTATATAGTTCTCGTTTGACCAGCAAAAAGGAAAAATTGTAAACTATGATGGTCAATATATGTACATAAATGTTACAACTGAAGGCAACTTACCCATTTGCCTTCTTTTTGAAATTGTACTTTTTGTACTTTGCCCAGCTATCGTGAATGACTGCTCGGCCACGAGTTGGATCACAGGCGAGGGCTCCTGCCTGTTGTGTCCGCAGGTAATTTTAGCCGTTCATTTCGAATATACAGTGTTCGCCGGTGAAATATTTCGTATAAAATTTTATTTTAATTTAGACGCACGCCTATGGAAGTGTGTTAAAGTATGTTATCGAGTGAGTAGTCTTGCCTCACGCCATTTAGTTGCATCTCAGTTACACCACATGTTACACATCAAACTGAAAATTTTTTTTTCAGCTCCAGGACCGGTAACTGAACCACCAACAGATTTAGCAGTAAGATGTGATTCAGCAGAATGCCAGCTTCCTTACTGTTTTTGTTCTAAAGATGGAACCTTGGTTCCTGGCGGTATAAATCCGGAACAAGTAAGTAATATCCCTAGTCAGAAAAATAATAAAATTAAAGCTTAAAAAATTTTATAATATGTAATATAATATAATATGTTATTCAATTTTTGAATTTTATATCTATTATTAGTTTTTATTTTTCTTTATATACAACTTTTACTGACACTTAAATCGGCAGCCACTTCACTTAAAGACCAATTTGCTTCCAATGTATGTACGAGTATAGCTATGTATAGGCTGTAGTCCTCGTTGTCTCAGTTAAGTCCGTCGGCATATTTCCTGTTTTTACGGCTACTCTTTTTGCGTTCACCTGTCATTATGCTATCCACCCATATTACAGGTTGATATAAAGGTCATATGGGTAATAAAAGACATATTTGACATTTAGATCATTAGTGGTCATAATGGTGATATAGTAGGTCATAAGGGTTATTGATCATTTGAGTCATACAGGTCATGTTTTCTGCTATACTTCATCACTTCAGACGTTCTACGTTTCTGTTCAATTAAATTCTCCAAATAAAAAATCGTATGTACACTGTGTTCATTTTATTTTGTCTCACTTTTAAATGGCTGTAGAAATGTTATTTTTTTAAGCTAGAAAATTCAGCAAAAAATCAACTTTTACAGTTTATTGTAAAGTTTTATGCAGTGGTATTAAACACTACAATCTGTCAAATGTCAAAGTTACTGATATAACGTTTTTTTTTTTCTAATGGAACACCTATTTTTCTTCTATTCTATAAGCATCTATTTTTTCTATTTGAGTTATTTGAATATACTTTTTTATCATGATTAGGAGATATATCCCATGTGCCTTTTTTTTATCTGTGTCAGATTGATTAAAACTCCATCACACGGAAATTTTTAGTAGCATCTAGATATGTTTGTACCTCTATGTAGCTGAGATTACCTGTTTAGTACCTTTTTTCGTATAATACCACGTATTTCGTATAATACCACTTATTACAAAAGGAACATTAATTTTTTTTTCGCTCCCTGATATTTTTTTGGGTTTTTTGTATCTACTGTAATGTGCTGAATTCAAATATGAGCTCGGTTTTCACCTATCACAGGAATATAAAATATGAGAAATCCAAACCATATAATCAATCTAGTGAATTTTCGAAGATTAAAAAAAACACAATCACTTTTTTTACAAAATATATTTCATTTTGTATCGAAAAAGTATAATACAATCAATAAATTATTTTGATGTCCTTTTTCGCTTGTATTTACCAAGATCGATTTCACATTTGAGGGCCCAAATGTAGTCCGCTAACATGTTTGGGGTCCATTTTTCACTATACCGCTTCTCCATTTGAGCAATTTGCTGGTGAAATCTTTCGCCGTATTCGTCTAAAACTGCACCTAAATAGTCAAGAAAGAATTCCAAAGGGAAGTGAAGAAAATGCAGCTTAAGCGACATGTTGCAACTTAACGTTTTGTAAGATTGGATAAGTTCTTTAACTAGATCTTTGTAGTTTTTCGATTTCTTGTTGTCTAGGAAGTTGCTACAGAGGTACATTTTTGAAGGCAGTCCATGCCTTATTTTCTTTCTCGAAAGTGTAGTTTCAAAATGTTCGTCTTTAAAAAGTTCTCGTATTTGCGACCCAACGAACACTCCTTTTTTAAGCTTTGCCTCATTTATACGCGCGAATTTCCGTCTCAAATAAAAAAAAAAGCACTTTCTTCTGTATTTAAGGCTTTAACACAATTTTTATAAACCTAGTTTTATGTGCAAAGAAAGTAAACAAATTTCCTGCTGCTCTATTAAGGGTTCATTAAGGACGTTTTTCAGACCGGTCACACTGGTTTCATGTAATGGCCATTCTTTAACGACATAATGTTGGTTTCTAGCTCCTGTATCCCATTCGCAACAATATTTGGTGTAACCACTCTGCAGTCCTGTAAAGGTACATAGGTACATCCTTATACCTGCTTTGCAATCAGTCAAAAAATGTTGATGTGAAATAAAACAATGCAAGTCATTTTGCTTCTGCGGTTTTAAAAATTAAATATGTCATGTTTATGTTTCTGTAATTTTCGTCAGCTAAACATTGTGGACTTAATTTTTTTGCAGCCTATGGAAGTTCAATCTTTTAGCGATTTTTCAGTGTTTGTGTTACTTTTTCCGTTAACTTGGTTGCATTTCACGTAGAAACGCTCAACGTACCACTGTCAAATTTTGCTCTTCTAATTGACTAAGCATGTACGTACATAAAAAGCAAAGTGGTAGGTACGTTGAGCGCTATAACGAAAACTATAGAAATATAAACACTATATATTCAATTTTAAAAACCTCAGTAAGATGTTTTTCTGCATTAAGTCTATTTCACGATCACGCTATAGGCGAGAAAGCCCTCCTTATGCACCCTCCTTCTTTGCGAAAAATAATAATATTAATAATTAATTAAGAGAACAACCAAAAGCAATTTATGAGAAGTTTAGAGAAACAGGATGAAGACCAACATGCAGAAATCGATCCAGCGCGATTCACAACGTACTGGAATTCTATATGGAGTAACCCGAGGCATACAACGACAATGCTCCATGGCTTGAGGAAATTGAATCACACAACGAAGATCTCAACCAAATGACTGTCGGAAGTATTACAGAAGAGGACGTAACCTCGCAATCAAGAGAACCAAGAACTGAAAAGCATCAGGCCCCGATGGGATACACAATTTCTGGCTGAAGCACCTACCTGCATCTCGTGACATTCTGGCAAAGTGTTTCTCGGAGGCGATCAACGATCCGCATGTCGTGCCTGAATTCCTGATGACGGCAACACGTTCATGCTTTTCAAAAAGGGTGATGCTGCACAACCGAAGAACTACAAACTTGTCTGTCCACAGTATATGTTATTCACGTCAATCATAAATGAAAAAAATTATAGTCACTGCTTTGGAAAAAAAACGCAAGAGGGGGCGGGGCCCTTCGTGGCTTTTTTTTTTTTTCCCCCGCCCCCCCTTCTATTGGATGCCCCGGTTTTTTTTTTTTAATGTTGTTAAAAAAATGGAAAGTCTTCTTTTCAAGTTTTAGAGGAAGAACAAAAGGCAAAATCAGAGGCGCAAAGCGGGCCATCCTCGTAAACATCAATTGACAATCGACACTGAGGTATTTGAAACAAGCCCAACTAAAAACTGACGAAAAACCTGCATATGTGTTACATCGACTACAGCAATTGTTGCCTTCGACTCGGTACCTTTGGTTCGTTGCAATGAATCGCACCTTTAGAGACGGCTGACATATGTAGGAAAAGGATCTCAGGCGAAACTATACAAAGTCTGCCCTCGGTAAGCACGCGACAACTTCTTCAACATCTTATGCATTCAATCGAGCTGAAGCGCCTATGGAAACTGGAGAAGGTGGAGACATACGCCCTAGTAATATCGGACAGAGGGAGTATTGACATGAGATTGCCAAGAACATCGCGGCATTAGGACAATCTTTTAATATCATTAGAAATGGCCAGATGAAGGCGATATTATTACAAACATGTCATATTGTAAGAAAGGTTTTGGGATAGGATGAATTTCCTTCCCTCGCCTGAGCCTAATTTCTACTGGAGGTGGGGATGAGATATCAAGCCACCACTGTCTGCAGCAGGAATGGTGAATGTTTCCCAGCGTTTACGCTGAGAAGTGTGACTACAAAGTCGGCGAAATAATAATTGTGGATTGTAATGTGATTGTATAAAGAGATGATAGTATAATAACAGATGATAATGAGAGATAAGAATATATAAAAGCTGCATTGTTTAAATGTGTGTGGGTCATAAATTAAAATGGGGTTCATATAATTCGATCTACCTCAGTATCATGGTTTAATTAACGTTATACTTTTTTCTTTTTTAAATCTCTTTTTTAACTGGTTTCACTCATTATTTAAGAAAACACAAATTTATATTTCAAAGACACCAATACTCATGTGCAGCAAGTGAAATAGATGTTTCCTCGTTGCAGTTGCACAATGTCATGTTTACATGTTGAAATTTATTCAAGAAATTAAAGTCTCATAAAATATTATTTCCCGAGATTTTCTACTATATCACGTATCTCAATTTCCACAATGATAATACATTTTTATTGAGATTTCATGAAAAAATCTCATGAGGTTTTCTCAGCGTGGATTATTTTACCTTTAGCTTTCTAGTGGCTTGTACTAGGCGAATGTGGGTAGAATAGCTAACACATGGTATGTTTTCAAATTTTAGACACCACAAATGATTCTTCTAACATTCGACGGAGCTGTAAATTTAAACAACTACGACCACTACAGGAAAGTATTCAACCATAAACGTCTTAACCCTAATGGCTGTGAAATTTTGGGGACATTTTTTATATCTCACGAATATAGTAACTACCATATGATACAAGAGTTGGCTAGCGAAGGTCATGAAATTGCTACGGAAACAATCTCGTAAGTATTTAATTATAAGAAAAAATTAAATCTGATCACATGTTTGATTTATTGTTCTTCGGGGATACTTTCTTAAACACGGAATATGCGAAAAAAGAAGTATAAGTAGAAAAGTTGTAAATTTTCAAAAATATCTCTATAAAAACCGGAAAATAGCTATTTCCGAAATAAATGTGAGCCGTAGGTAGTTCTGGTAAATAATAAAATATGTTATGAACATACAAAATATCTTATGATAAAAAAAACCCATGATATATACAGGGTGTCCGTATTTCGATGGAATTGCATTCGTAACTTCGTAACCCAAAGAGATATAACGTCGGTTAAATTGTGCATTATATGGGCGTGAACTGACGTGTTCAAATTTCCAAAATTTGCATCATTTTAGGAAAAATCCTGAAAAACTGCTATTAGGGAATTTCTATATATTCGCATATCTACATATTCGCAAACAGTATAATCTAGCCAAGTCTAGATAAAAGAATCTCCAATAAAAGCTAAATTGTATTCTGTTTTCTACTTAAAATTTGTATTTCTACAATGATATAGACATTAAAAAAAATCATATCTGGCTATGAACGAGAGAGATAGGGGGATCATGTCAAGCTTTTCGGTTATGTCAAACTTTTGACAAGTGACTGTCACAATTGTAAAATAAATAATGGCTGCCATATAATGTAACAGCTTTGACAAATAAGGTTATAAATTTAAGAATAGAAATACGTCTATTTTTACTCGGCCAACATTGATGACGTTTTTTTTTTGGATGGCTCGATATTTCGACGCTAGGCGTCAACGCAGCTTCTGTTTTTTCTTATGGCCACCTGTATTTTCTGTTTTATAAATTGAGCTGCATATAATTTAGACAGAACTGCAAAAATTGAGAAGCTTACGAAACATCGTTAAACAACGATGTTTTTTACAACAAAATATATACATAAGAAAAACAAAAGTTGGGCATTGAAATGATATGAAATACGTACTTTAAGTGGAAAACAAAATGCCATTTAACTTTTATTTCAACATTTTTTTTCTTTAGATTCTACCGTTTACAAGTACAAGTCCAAAATAGCGTTTTTCAGTTCAGTTTAAGATTTTACATTTTACCTCCACATCCACGTGGAGTGGAAGTATATCATCGATGGGGGTCATTAATGTCATAAGCATGCAGCAAATAGGTCATAAAATGTTACACAGTTGGTTTGGTTACACAAAATTGGTTACACAGATCATATAGGTTACAAAGGTAATGTAAGTCATAAAGGCCATCAAGGTCATATATGTACATAAGTCATAAAGGTCATATCCAAATATCACACTTTTAAGAGCATAATCTGATGTTTTTAGCAATTTAGTCTAATTAAATGTCGAAAATTCGTATGTGGAAGTGGTGATTCCTTAGGCAGCGGTTTTTCCTAAACTACTGAAAATTTTGGAAATTTGAACGCTTCATTTCATGAGCTATAAAATACACAGCTTTTCTCTAATTTAACCGACCCGATATTTCTTATGGTTTAGAAGCTTCCAATACAATCCCACCGAGAAAGTGGACAATATAATTTGTATAATCCTTTACTAAAGTCACCAAATCTTTAAAAAAATCAAAAATCTTATTGAAGTACTAAATAGCCAAATGAGACACTTCTCGTCATTTCCTTTACTAAATATAGGTGTGAAGTGAATTTTTACTTTCTAAATAGTCCACTGTACATAGGCAGCAGCTTCATTTCCCTTAGAATAACATCGGAAATTTTAATGCAGTAAAATACATACTTAAGATTATAGTTTTTTTTTTTCAAAATGTTCTAGGTTACAAAATGGTTTAGAAGACAAAGGTTACGAAGAGTGGGTGGGTGAAATGGTAGGAATGAGGGATATACTAACACATTTCGCCAATATCTCAAAAAGTGAGGTGGTTGGTATGAGAGCCCGTTCTTAAAACCCGGTCGCAATACTCAATATAAGGTAAAAATTTATAAGTATACAATTTTGGATTATATATCTACATATTTTGAAGGTTCTAGAGGAGTTTGGATACATTTACGATAGTTCAATAGGTGTTCCAGCCTTACCTATTCCTGTTTGGCCTTATACACTGGATTACAAAATTCCCCATGAGTGTAAGTCAGGAACGTGCCCCACCAAATCATTCCCAGGTAAAAACATAGTAAATAATGAGATAATAATATATTGTATATTTTGTGTTGTAATCCTACCATAAATAAAACATATGGAGTTCTATAGAGCAGATTTCATAATGCCATGTTGTAAGAAACATGTCACAACAAGTAGCACTGTTTCATAATTATAGTAATTTCTCATACAGAAAAAACAACTTGGTAGTACAGCAATATAAGCTATAAGATCATCCCCATTATTAGGTTGTGCTAACTAATCTTGCTTAATTTGTAGGTGTTTGGGAGGTGCCTTTAAACACTCATTACGTTGAAGGTTTCGAAGGTGGTCACTGTCCATACCTAGATCAGTGTGTGCTACACAACCATGATGCAGAAGATGTATTTCAATGGCTGCAAGAAGATTTTCTCAGATATTATGACCAAAATAGGGCTCCTTACATGATGCCTTTTCATACTAACTGGTTCTCCATAAAGGAACTGGAACAAGGCCTACAGAAATTTCTCAACTGGGTTGGCACACTGTGAGTCATTTACAAAGAAATTTCATTTCGGTTTTGTACATTGTCTATGCCTAGGTACATACATAGTCCATCTGACCATAAAAATATACTACCTTCGGTTACTTTGCATCTTACATGGTTACTTAAAATTTAAATACATACAGAAGAAACATCCTCTCTGAGCCGTAGTTGCATAGAGAGAGGGAATACATATAATGGATGTTTACGGACGGAAAAATTACATTGAGATAGAACGCGGTAAATTGCATTGTATGATCGCAAATTGTATTACTAAAAGTGGCACCAGTTTTGAAAAAATGATTTTTAAAATTTTGAAATAAGCCGTTTATATGTGGCACATGTGGCACATGTGGCAGCAGTGCAGGTGTGCAACTAGTTTAGTTTCCGCTTGCATTGTTTTTTTTGCAGTCGTATAATGTGTATACGTTCTGCTTATTTTTGGTGTGTGAATAATTGTGAATTTTTTATTGGTTGTGAAAAGATGTCATGGTTGAAAACAATCAAGACATTGCAAATAGGAGACATGTGTAACACGCAGTTAACTAGACAGAACATAGGGTGTGTTGCAACTAGACTGTGTTAAATCTTTGGGGTCGTCCATTAATCACGTGATGTTTTTTAGCAACATTTTAACCCCCCCCCCCCTGGGTAATACGTGGTGAGGTTTTAGACTACCCCCTCCCCCCGGTGATATGTGGTGAGGTTTTAGACTACCCCCCTCCCCCCTACCCAAAATCACGTGTATTTTTTTTGGTACAAAGTATCTTCAGAATATCAAAAATTTTCAGAATATTATCTTTAAATAGAGGTACAGGGTGGGGCAGAAAAACGAGCGATTCTAAAAAGGCTGTAAAAAAAGAAGAAAACCAATTTTTACAAATGAATTTATTATTTTGTTAGAGAACATAAAAAAGCATTAATATTTTTGTGTCTTAAAAATAACTCTCTGTGTCTTAAAAAATCTCTCATCGGAAAGATGAGAGATTCTTCCAATTGTGATCTTAAATTATTCATTACATTAAACAGCATCGCAAGGGTAATTTGGTCCACTTCCTTTCGGATCCGTTCTTTCAACGCTTGAACTGTTTGTGGTGAGTTATCTTGAAACACTCCAGTATCTAAAGTTCTGCTTGTTGACGTAAGCGGACAAATGGAAATGGGCTTCATCACTCATCCATAAATTGTTTACAATGTCCTCATCTTGATTAATTAAATCTTAAAATTCTTCACAGAATCGTTACCGACACATAATCGGTTTCTTTAAGAAACTGTATGATTTGGATTTTGTATGGATGGAGATGTAGGTCTTTATGTAAAATCTGTCCGACGGTTCGATTTGAAATCCCAAGTGCAATGCTATGCCGGCGAGCTGAATGACGCGGGCTTCGTTCGATAGCAATTCTTACGCGCTTTCGATATTCTCGAGTTCGCACTGATTTTGACCTTCCAGGCTTCTTTCTTGTCGTTGACGACGTCTTCTCAAAGTTCCTAATCCACTTTTTAATGGCACAGGTAGACGGCACCGGTTGATTGCGATTGATGTTGAAATGGTTGCGAAAAGCACGACGCGCACGTAAATATGTAAGAATTACCATTTTGATAAAACGCCTTCACAGCGTACGCGCGCTGCTGAGGGGGTCCACCGCTCCCCTTGTTACTAAATGCTAATATGCAGGAATCATGGCCGATAGCATCCCTACCACCTCCTAACGATATGGCGCGATTCCCGTTTTTTTTTTTAAATCGCTCGTTATTCTGCCCCACCCAGTATAATCTAATTCAATTCTGGAAAATTAAGCATCGTGATAAAAATGTTCAGACAGACATTAAGGTTGCAGGTTGTTTCTGATTGGCATAAAAATAATACAGGAAATCGCGCGTTCAACGAAAAAATAAATACCGTGATATCTCACTACAATCCCCCTCCTCCACCCTTGTGATAGTTCGTGATTTTTTTCCAAGCCCCCTCCCCTCCCTTTCGATCCTCAAGTGATTAATGGACGATCCCTTCATTATATTATAAGCACTAGACTGCTAACAAACATGTAATTTGTGCAACCGTGCAATAATTTTATTCCCTATTTTGCCGAATGGGCTAATAAGCACACAAATTTGCCCATCGTTACCATACAAACAACCAGTTCTTTGTGACATTACTGCTATAACCCCCCCCAGACAGTGGTTCTCCAAAAATTGGAGTGGCTCTTACAGAGCTGTGGCAATTGCATAGTTCAAGACATCGTTTTACATTATCTGTTTTAATTTTTTTGTCAGCAAATAGTTACATCTTACTAAAATATAATTATAATTTTTTCATGAAGTCTGTAAACAGCATACATGACAAAGGACAAGTACACACATGACTCATGAGGTAACAATTATCTCTTGTGGGACTCGAACCCACCAACACTAGGCCCTTGTCACCTTTATGTCAAATTACCAGGCACACAGCTGAAGAACTTTTATGCGACAAGTTTGCCCAAGCGGGACAACCCATCCAAGTGTCAATCGCGTTCCTCATCGCTTAACTTTGAACTGCGCTCGGCAGACCATGGAACAGATTACGATACGTTTTCTCCTTACGATACGATATTTATACGATAATTTATGATTTACAGCATTATACCGGGTGCGCCATTTAGCTTGAGACAGCCATATAACTCGAAAATTATGCATTTTTTTACAAGACGTTTCAGATAAGGTCTTCAGGTAAAGATCTAAGAGGATCAACAAAAGTTAGTTATACGATTTTTTGACCTTGACAACGTTTTCAAGGTTGTTTGAGGGTCAACTTTATTTTTTTAATGTACCCTATATTTCTGTATTGAGAATATTAATCTGCAGAAAAATTGGAGTATTTTTTATCTGAAACATTTTTTTGTCTGATGTAAACTTCAGTTCCAGTTCAATTGACAAAAATTCATCCAATTTATCACAAATTTATATCTTCTCGAAGACCTTCCCACACCTGTGGAATATCATTCATCAGTATTTTAAGCATTCTAAAACGTAACATGTTTCTGATAAATCAGGTAAAATTTTATCATTTGGATTGTATGATACTGCATGCAAATGGAGACACTGCATTTGTCTTTATAATGTGCTCTAATACGAAGTAAAGGAACGACGGTGTTCCAAAGTATTAAACAAGTAAAAAAACACACAAAATACATATCGTTCTACTAGACGTGAGCGTTTATGATCCTATTTTTTAAATTCGAAATTTGATGACAAAATTTCAATGACAAAAGGAGTGTTTCATTTATGTTACATTTGCTAACAAGGAAAAGGTAATTTATTCAAAATGGATCCATTTAACTAATGGATTATTAATTTTTTGGTTACTAATTGTAAGAAATTGTCAGTTTGTAAGCAGGTTACGGTTGCTTTTTTCGATTTCACTGTCTCTTGAAATGTTTGTGTAAACATTTATTTAAATATTTATTTAGTTTTCAATATGGCAAGAGGAGAAAAAAATACTGGTGAACGAAAATGAAGTACATATGTATATAATAAGTGACAAATCACAATAATTTAGATTTCCTTAAAAGTAATGTATCTAAGCGAACACACGAGAGACAAGAGTCGATACTGAAGCCCGCTCTGATCACAGGAATATGATCAAAAAACGATTATTACAACTGGAAAATCTTAAGAATTTTCAACTTCTATTCTTTTCTGATTATGTTTCTCTGATCAATATCAAAGCACAAAGAAACGATTTTAAAAATATATGCATTACCCACCCCTAACTATATTACCTAAAAATCGAATGTTTGATAAATGAATAACAAGAAATTATAAGTGAGGCATATGGAAATCTTTCTTAACATGTTTCGTAACATTGTTTCTCATTTTCAGGCCTGATATATGGTTTGTCACTACAACACAAGCTTTAACATGGATGACGGACCCAAAGCCTGTAAAGGAACTTAACAATTATGAACCTTGGGACTGCAGAAAGAAGACAAATATACCTCCTCTACCTTGTAAAAATTCTAACAAATGTGCCTTGAGTTTCAAACGTCCCGAATTAAACATTACAGACACAAGATATTTGGAAACATGTGTTGAATGTCCTAACAAGTATCCTTGGTTGGGAGATGCTAGTGGTTCAGGAATTCCCGGAAAGGATAATTATGTTCCTGATAATGTTAGAAAGTAAAGATTTATTGATATATTAGTTGACAGGGAATGAATAAATAATACAATTTTTCTGTAAAATGACTGGCTGGGAATTGTGTCAATATATTGTCATTAATATCAGTCAACAATAAAAATGAAATAATTAACACTGCAATTAGAATTAAATCTAAAATTCCACTAGTACCTACATAAAACAAAACATTCTGTACATAATACATATTCAGTATATATGTACATACAGTGACACAAAAAATCATCACACGCCCCAAGAACAAATTATTTGACACTAAAATATTTAACTAAATGAAGTCAAATTGAACATGTGTAATATTATTGACAAAATTGTGTGTGTGTGAAATTTATGACAAAAAAATAAAAACACAGTTTTTATATCTCACATCACAATTCATACAAGAAACAAAAATATTCTGTAGCTTTTGTGTAGACCATTGGCTTTAATGATGACCTGGAGTTTACATGGCATAGAACTGTTGATTTTCTAGTTTTAAATTAGATTAGATTTGCCAGCCGAAGTTCACTTTATAAATTTTCAATTATCATGTTTAGGTTCTGTGGTAGGATTTTTTAGAGAAAGGAATATTGTATGGAAGTATTAACCATTGTTGCACAATACGTATATTTTTGATCGTAGAAAGTAAGAGCTATTCCAAACCTCCAATTTTTTTATTCTGGCAGGTGCTCCACTATGTAAGTTACCTTGCTTTCTTCTAAAAACAAAAAGATATCTAAATAAACAAAGCGATCATAATAATACCAGGAATGAGTAATAAATTTTCAATACCATCCGGACCCATTACCTCCAGAAACTTGCGCTCCCTTCTCCACCTTTCACTGTTGCCTGAAAACTTTGTTTATTAAAAGCAATACTGGCTTTTTCACACGTGTTGTCGTATAAAGGGCAAATAGAAAAATGTGAAATGAAATCTGAAAATAGCTATAGAAAAATGTGAAGTAGGTAGTGTAAGTTTCTGGGGATGTTGTGATGCGGGCGGTGTTGGCAATTCCCAGTACTATGGATCGTTTTCTTTGTTTGAATATTTTTGTACAAGAAAACATAGGTGGCAAGAGTTCTAAATAACATTTACTCTCCAAGGGACAACAATCCAAAACAAGTGGTACTTATTATGCAACAATGGTTAATATACAACATTCCTCATATCCTAAAAAATCCCGCCCAGGGTCCAGATATTAGTATAATTGAAAATTAATCATAATAATCACTGAACTCAGCCACTATCGGGAAATTTAAAATTGGAAATCAACAGACTTTGAAAGATTTAGTTGGAATGGCACCAAATATCTTCTGAACTAACCTCTAGTGTATTATATGGTACGCCACACTTCAAATCATCATAGCCAACGGTCATGCCACTGAATATTAAATTTGTTTTGTATATTAATTTTATTATGATTTGGAATATGAAAAGTGTATTGATTTTTTGTCACAAATGTTTACATATTAATTAAATACTGTTTCTCAGGAACAGAATATTTATAGATATGTAAGTATATTCGATGTATTCGTTAGTATCATATATTAGTTATGCTTGGTCATACTGTTTTAATTTGACTTCATTTAATAAAATATTTTAATATCAAATAATATACTCGTGTATTCTGGTAAAGCTCACTTTCTATATTTTCAACAACAGAGAACAAGATATGGTTTAATATACACTTTTAGTAATAAAAATAGTTAAAATACATACATATATACTCTTGCTAAGGTGAATTTACATGCTCCATTTTCCTTTATCAGTAATGATGTGAGTTAGATGTGTAATGTAATGTGCATTGTACCAACAAAAGCGCCAGAGTTGTAATTTTACTAGGTTTGTATTAATAATTCACATTTTTATCAAAGATGACAGGAATAGGATTTGTAAGCAATCTTTGGATGTATGAAAAATATATGTTAGGCATTCTTACCTCATTCTAGCAATCTATTCCACATACAGTATGCCTAAGTTCTAATAATAATTTAGTGATAAAATTTTGATGTCATTTAATTGATAACAGTCCTCCTTTTTGACATGATTCAAGCAAAAAATAAAATCAAACATGTTAATATTAACATGTTGACTACCACCATAAAAAAATAAATCTCTCAAAATAGACTACCCCTACTTTTTGAGAAATTGGAGCGTAAATAGAAAGACAGAAGTTCCCCATGTAATTTATTTGATAATTATTTTTTTGTTGGATTTCCATATTCGACTCATATGTATGTATATGTAAGCCATTCATGGGGACTACTCTTCAGTCTTATATCCGTATTAGCAAATTATACTGAATAAATTGTAATTTAACATGTCATCATCGTAGCTCATACATGAGTCGGTAGTCTAGAAGAAATTATGCAACTAATATATGAGACATGCGGTAGTGAAAGTGTTAAAACAGTGTGTACAGAACATGAAAGTATTGACTTTTTGTTTAACATTGTAGTCTTTTCATCCATTATTGCAGTTATGTATTCCACATAAAAACTATAATTTATCAGTCACTTCGAGTATTCCCTAATTTAAAAAAACCCACCATGGCTTTACAGAAAAATCTTTTTAACTCAATTTTAAGCCAAATTCCATTAAATATAGAATTGTTTGATATTGTTAAATTTTCTTAGTCATAGGTTTTTAATTCTAAGTTATTGTTTTATATGCCATGATGAAACAAATAAATTATTGTTAAATTCCTTAAGTTTTTTGAATTTGTATTTTTGTTCCTTTTAAAAACCTATATCTGTGGGGAATTTGGTGATCTTCTTCTCTATTAGTTTTTGGTTTGATAGATTTTAGGTCTGTTAGTACATTACTATAGTAATTTTTAAAGCGTGTTGTCCTGTCCTGTAGATAGTTGGTGTTTTTATCTTTTTACATTCATTATATATGTATATAGATAGAACTGCCAATGTTCGTAACATACCACCTAATTTGACAGTAACAACAGTATTGATTAAGCCCTGAAGTAGAAGAAATAAATCTCCAAAACGTTGGCAAAAAACATTTTGCCAACGTTGTTTATTCCCGGACCTAAAATTCAACAAACATAAAAACTTATCTTATGTACAGGGTGTCCCATTTTCACATGGATGGTTACTAGGAGGATGGTTACTAGACATAGGTAGAAGGTTGTAGTAGAAAAAACATCAAACGAAACTTGTGAAAAATATTTTCAAAAAAACGTCTAAATTTCAAGATCTGTAAAAGTTATGGTAATTTGAGATGTTATTTGATCCCAGCATTTTTTTTTGATTTCACAATCTACGAAAAATGAAAGTTGCGCAAAAAACACAAGAGTAAAAAATTTTTATATTCACTTTGTAATTCTGAAAAAAAAATTCACATACTTTGAAAGCCGGTTCCAAAATCTTCTGGCGAGGCCGACATTTTTTTATTATTTTTTTCTCTAGCTTCATCTGAAGTTTCTTTGCTATTATAATCTACTTAAATCTAATAATCACCCTGTAAAATATAATGTGGGTCCCATGATTCGTTGCGAAAATAAGAGAATCTTAAATTCCACCAGCCACCACTGGAGCTACTGATTACATATTATCAAATAATGTCGACATCTTTACAGGTGTAATTTTAAATTTTTGGGACACTAATAAATTCTGTTTGCAGATTGTCTTCCGAAAAAATAAATAATTTGTATCATATTACTGAAACCATTTTGACGATCTTCGTTAGTTTTGTTACTTAAACCGAATAATATATTAATGTACGAATATTGTTAAATTCATCGAAATCTATATCTGTAGGTGCTAAACAAAATTCACGCATTCGTTGAACTGCTACATATACACCATGTACATACTTAACTACATGGTTAGTAATTAGTTTGTGCAAATACATATACAAATGACCTCTGTAATTGTAATATTTAATATGTTTTAATGTATAACTCATAAATATTCATTTCTTCTAATTTTTTATTTCCAAATATTACTTGCGAGGTAAAAAAAACTACTCAATTTCACAAAAATTGTTGATTACGCAGTTGCCCCTGTTTTTTTCTTAAGTCAATGTATCACACTGAAAGTTGGATACCAGCATGAAAAAAACATGTTTTTATAAATCTGCGACCATGATCACAAAAAATTAATTATACATATCCAGATTCATAATTAATACAGATAATACAATAATATTAAAATGCAGGTGGTCGGAGTTATATATTGAGAACCCACTATTATTACCTCATACTGCAAAGTTGGACAGTCGCGATACAGATATAATATAATACTGGTTGAGGGTGTACCTAAATAAAATACACTGTAGTCAGCAAATACAAGCAAAAAGAAGTTTAGTAATGAATATAAATAATATTTCCCAAAGAAAAAGGAATCGGTATAGCTATTACATAAAATTAATATCACACAAATGGACAATCGGTACGACAAATACCTGTAATTGTTAATGTAGAGTGATCCACACTTCACGATATCCTTAACCCCTTCACGCCGGTTGTGCTTGCGCCAGGGTCAGCTGTATATCCGGACGTGGCACCCTGCTCACTGCACGCCATCGTGACTGCGCACTTTGGGCACTATCGCAGCATTATTATAAACTGTGAAACCTTTAGAATGAAATAATGCAATAATTTTGCAAATATTCGACACTTGTGTGAATTCAAACAATACAATACGAATTAAGACAGGAAACGACACCATCCTTTAACAATGCGCATGTCTACCCATGGATGTCATGTGGTCTTCCTATTGGTCGAAGTGGGCCTTCAAGCCTCTCCAATTGTAATAAGGAATATCCGGATGTGACTGTATGCCTTTAAAATGATACAGAACTGCTCATCACCGTGTAACAGCACGATAATAGGTAGATGCAAATGTATGCATCATCCCGCTGTAGCGGACAGTTGTGCATGATGCATGCCTGTGCATCACCGGCGTCAAGGGGTTAATAGATAAAAAAGGTTGCTGTACAGATTGGCCATTTGTGTAATGTTCAATAATTAGAGTTAATTTTTCTTTGAGGGATTTCATACATATTTGTTAATAAATTCACTCTCTTGTATTTGCTAATTACAGTGTCAAGATTACATTACAATATTACAAATATTTTTTTTATTATTGTCCATACTAATTATAGAACTTTACAATTAGTTCTTTATAATAATGCTTGTAAATGTATAAAAATATTTTTTGTGTTGTGTATTGCGAGTTAACGCATCTTTCATGCTGATGTCCATCTTTAACTGTGAGACACTGTATCCTTTGTCAGATATCGTGGTAAATAATGAAACAACATAATCTTTTAAATTTAATTCAACGGCATTTACCAATGCTCTACAATTCAGAATGGATTGATAACCGTGGTGCCTTTTTTGCTTTATTTTTTTTTGGCTTAATTTTTTTTGTTCTCAACAACATCTGGTTGGTATTTTACTTGTCTGTATGGATTTACATAATTAGGATCACGTTCTGTATAATTTAATTCTTGATTGACAAGACTCAATAATTTTATTGTACTCTTGTCCAACAGATATTTCATTTGATTACAAAATGAAATTCCCCATTGCAATATCACAAGCCAATTATTGTTTGTCTTTAAAAGTGACGTTGAAATATCTGGATACCTTAGAACGATTTCTGAGAATAACGCTGTATTTTCTAAAACATTAGACATTGCTTCTTTAATGTTGTTATCCAAAGGAAACTCAGACACTCCAGGGATAAATGGTGATGCTTCTATTATGGCACGACTTTCTTGAATCACTGTGAACAAATTTTCTGCCATTAACGTAATCATAGAATACTGTTTGTCGTAACTGGACACTTTTTTTAAGGCCTTTTATTGCATCTAATTGCTCTGCACGCTGCCGTTTAAATAATTTTAAATCTGTTAATCGTTAAGGAGTATGACAAAAAATAAATAAAAAAAGGTGAACTAAATTCTAAAGAGGATACATAATTGTTCAGCAATTTCTGATTCATTTGCTATAACTTTACTCAAAAACCAAAATAAAGAATAAATCAAAATTAGATACCGCATTTTACGTATCTTCACCACAACACACCTAACCTAACCTTTGTGCATGACAAACGTGGTTTTAACCATAAAGAAACCAAATAAGAGGGTTCGATTCCATGTTGATTTATGGAAACACCACACTAGCACTATCTGTCGGACATCTGGACTCGGAAAACGTTTTTAACTGCAGAAAACTTCTAGTTTATATACCTTCGACTACAACTTTCCTGGAAATCCGAGAGATGGCAGCTTAGTAGTTCAGAACCTGTAATACCAGGCGGTAAATTCAAATTTTAAAATATAAGAATATATGCTGTCAAAATTACAATAAACTTAACATTTACACTAAAACTAGCTGCAGTTGATTAGCAATTTATAATTGTTTCCAGACATCATCACTACAGCTTGTTTTAGTGTAAATGAAATTAATTATAAATTTTTGACAGCATAAATTTAAACTTTATATGTATATACAAATTAAATTAAATTAATAACAATATGATTACTTAATATACTTACCTTTTAGACGCGTGTCTATAGAAGCAAATTTTGATAAAATGTAGATAGTTACACATGTTTGAACTATTTGGTTCTCTTCAGTCTAATTGTACACTTAAGTTTAAAATGGTAAGATTATTATTAGGTATTTGTTAAATAATTTATTATCCATCATTATTAAAAGTATATATTGACATATATACAGAGTGTAACACTATCAAGTGTTTAAATATCAGTAGAATCGTAGACATATGTATCTATCTTCACTAATAAAATAAAATAGAACTACCAGTACTAAGAAATAAAATTTGAAGTGCGAAAGAAAATTTGAAGATAAATAAATATGAGCAGTAATGCATTCTATAGCTTACCCTGCAAAAATTTAAATTAAAACATTCTCATAAAACCTGTTACGAAAAATAAATTCCTATAGAAATAACAAATAAATAATAATTAAATAATAAATAAATAAATACATAACCTATATTCCAATAGAAATTGACAATGACTAGAAAAAATTAAATAGATCCTAATTATGCCTCGTGCCTGCACGAATTTGGAAAAACGATTTATTTTTAAATGAAGGATTTCTAATATTTCTGTAAAATATACTTTTACAATTTGGTGCATGACAATGATACTTATTTTTACCTGGACAACTCGTTTTTAAATACTGGTAAGAAAGTGGCAAAAGGTAATTCGAAGACATTAAAAACTTGTCAAAATACTTACATAAATATTTAGTGTAAAAATACTTCCAACAAACACCCAAAAAAGGAAAAGGTAACATTACCGATACATTAAAATAAAAACCTAACCTCTACACATACATCCCGGCATTAATTAATCAAAACTGTTGTTCGTTGTTAGTTGTTACATATCTCCAGACGGTACAGATGTAGTAGAGGGGCACTGCGAACTCACCAGAAGCATATTCTTTTGTATTTGTGAATATGATTCCAGCCAATCACAATTTCAATTTTAGTTATCTAATTCACTAATCATTGTATTTTGTATTTGTGAAAGAACACAGTTACAAATATTTGTTTAACTTTTATTATGGCGCCATCTAGGTGATTTTTGAGAGAATCAGTCTAAAGTAGATTTCTTTAATTTTATTACTCGAGTCCAGAAATCCGCTGGGGCGAACGTGTGTCCATTTAGGGTTATTTAATAAAATATTTATTTGGTTTCTTTATGGTTTTAACCATAAAGAAACCAAATAAGAGTATTTTATTAAATAGCCCTAACTGGAAACACGATCAGAGCGCCCCCAGCGGATTTCTGGACTTCGAGTAATAAAATTAAAGAAATCTACTTTAGACTGATTCTCCAAAAAATCAGATAGATGGCACCATAATAAAAGTTAAACAGATATTTGTAACTGTGTTCTTTCGCAAATACAAAAGATACAATGATTAGTGAATTAGATTACTAAAATTTAAATTGTGATTGGCTGGAATCATATTCACAAATACAAAAGAATATGCTTCTGGTGAGTTCGCAGTGCCCTTGCTACAACTTCTTATTTTAATGTGTCGGTATGTTACCTTTTCCTTTTGGGTATTTGTTAAAGTATTTTGCACTAAATATTTATGTAAGTATTTTGACAAGTTTTTAATGTCTTCGAATTACCTTTTTGCCACTTTTTCTTACCAATATTTAAAAACGAGTTGTCCAGGTAAAAATGCGAGCATTGTCATGCACCAAATTGTAAAAGTATCTTTTACAGAAATATTAGAAATCCTTCATTTAAAAATAAATCCTGTTTCCAAATTCGTGCAGGCACGAGGCATAAATAGGATCTATTTTAATTTTCTAGTCATTGTCAATTTCATTGGAGTACAGGTTATGTATTTATTTATTTATTTATTATTTGATTATTATTTATTTGTTATTTCTATAAAATTTATTTTTCGTAACAGGTTTTATGAGAATGTTTTAATTTAAATTTTGTAGTAGGTACTGTAGAATGCATTACTGCTCATATTTATTTATCTTCAAATTTTCTTCGCACTTCAAATTTTATTTAGTACTGGTGTTCTATTTTATTTTGGTAGTAGAAATAGATACATGTGTCTACGATTCTACTGATATTTAAACACTTGGTAGTGTTACACTCTGTATATATGTCAATATACTTTTAATAATGATGGATAATAAATGATTTAACAAATACCTAATAATAATCTTACCATTTTAATCTGTGTTCAGTAGTACACAGATCTGAAGAGAACCAAATAGTTCGAAACATGTGCAACTATCTACATTTTATCAAAATTTGTTTTCTATAGACTGGCGTCTAAACGGTAAGTATATTAAGTAATCATATTGTTATTAATTTAATTTCCAATTTGTATATACATATATGTTTGAATTTATGCTGTCAAAAATTTATAATTAATTTTCACACTAAAACAAGCTGTAGTGATGATGTCTGAAAACAATTATAAATTGCTAATCAACTGCAGCTAGTTTTTAGTGTAAATGTTAAAATTATTGTAATTTTGACAGCATATATTCTTATAGTATAAAATTTGAATTTACCGCCTGGATACAGCGTTCTGAACTACTAAGCTGCCATCTCGCGGATTTTCAGGAAAGTTGTAGTCGAAAAGGTGTATAAACTGCAGTTTTCTGCAGTTAAAAAACGTTTTCCGAGTCCAGATGTCCGACAGATGGTGCTAGTGTGGTGTTTCCATAAATCAACATGGAATCGAACCTCTTATTTGGTTTCTTTATGGTTTTAACCTTAGACAAGGAAAGAGAGGGACTGGTAAAACTGCTGACGGTTGTGATTCCAATTGCCACCAATGTTACTGACCAGTGGCGTAACAAAAAGGAAAACGGGAACACTACTGATAAAAACACGCCTGTAAAATAAGCTTTTCGAAAATTGTTTAAATCACTCTACGTAATCTTTCCTTTGTTTTTAGTGGTGATTTCAAATGGGATGTCCATTTTTATGTATATCTAACATTTTTTCGCAATATAGGTACTGATTAAAAATAATAGTGTTGACAAGTTAATTACAACTAAAATTTTCTTAAATGATGATTAAATGCCAAACGGCATTTAAAGTGCCCTTCGATATTATAAGTTTTAATATTTTGCTTTTTTCATATTTAAAATTAAGAAAAAAAAAGAAAAGAGAAAAAGTCAGAACTACTTCCGTATTACCTACCAATACACCACTTATTTATGAACCAACAAATTAAATTCAAATTAATATTTTTCAAACATTAGGGTCACTTATTTTGATATTTATGAGTGGAAACATATTCGGGAATAAACAACTAAGGTGGCCTATTATGTTTTAATTATTTTATTGTCTATAGAAACAAAAAAAAAAACACAAATGAGAAATTGTGTTGAAATGGTCATTATATTTATGTAAAATGTTAAACAAAATATAAATGCTAGAAACTGCACCAGTCACTATACAATCTAACTATTAGGTACGTGGAAAACTCCAAATATAGGCACATCTATAATAAACTTAAATATACCTAAAACCCTCATTATATTTACAATTATTAAACAATAATACAATATTAAAAATATAAAAAACAGGAAATGAAAAATGAAATCAATATAAAATACATACACATATATGTATATATACATATAAACAACAGAAAATTTAAAAAATAACTGACAGTTATTTTTTAAATTTGCGAATACGATCAGATTGTTCTGATTCTCTAGCGGCAATATTTATATATTTTTGGGCAATGGCTTTCATAAGAAAATATACATGGTTACATTCACTGTCTAAAACATGAATATGTAAAGACTCAAAAACAGTTGAGTCCATACAAAAAAAGCAATTAATTTGTTTGTTAAAAATAGAGTAATAATTTTCTTTTTTATAGATCCTTCTTGAATTTCTATACATAAATATTGTTCGCATTTTTTGATATATAGTTATTACATCGTCAGAGGGATATATTAATCCACCACGTAACTTTTTTGTTATCAAAGAATGCAAAAAATTTTCCTTTTCCCCAGTTATTGCCGACAGACAGATTTCGCATTTTAAAGTTTGCAATAAATGTCGGACCACAAATCCTGGTTGAGGTTGTAGTTCCTCCACTGCAGTGGACAGTTCACTTTCTCGACGTCGTTTTGTGGGCTGAAATCAAATATATTACTCCTATATGATGTGTATATAACAATTCCTTCACAATACACTGATGTGTGTACTAATCTGATAAAAGAAACTGCATCAACACTTACAGTTTTTAGCTGTAAATATGAAGGCAATGATGGAAATATTGTCGGTAAAGCCTGGGGTAACAAACGTCGAGTTGACTCCGTTGTATAGAACCATTTTTCTTCAAATGTACTGAACATAAACGGTCATTTTGAGGAGTCCAATTCTGCAAATGCAAATTTCCAATCCACACACTTCTACGTTCTTCATCCGTAGGGAATCTGGAAGTACAAGTACATATAAAGACACTCAACAGAATCGTCAACAGAAAATTTATATCTTGGAAAGCTCTACTGTCATAAAAATTTCTGAAAGAAATTCACGAAACAAGTAGAAACATAAATTTTATTTTTTTGCGTTAAAAATTAAGTAACATCGCGTTTATTTTTACACGGTGACCGTGCCATTTATTGTACACGATTTTTTAGACATTCTTTATCTGTTTGTAACATATGTATTTCAAATTCATAACAATTTATTTTTGTTATTTCCAAATAAATTACAACTGTATAATATACTACGCCTATGGTTGCCCGTGCTGCAATGTGATGAATCAGCTTGTTTTCAATTAAAATTATGAATGAAAATTTTCAGTGATTACAACAAAACTTGTGCCAAATTAAATATGCAATTCAATAAAGATATCAATGTAATACAAGGCTGCAACTCTACGTAATTAATAAATATTAACTATAAGAAAGAATGCCGGAATATGAAACAAATTCCATTCTTATATGTGAAACGATATGCCCTCTTGTTTCTTTTCACTTCGGTTGCTGCACTTGAATGCACAACAGTTCACCATTTTGTTACACTCTTAAAAGCACAAGGTTTCACTCAGTATTTCTACAAACAACATGAAAATACAAATGGAGGCACTTTCAATGTTTGCCACCAATTTAATGGCGGACGTGGCACACTTGTGAATAGGCGCACGTCACAGCATTACCAGTCCCTCTCTTTCCTTGTCTAAGGTTTTAACCATAAAGAAAATGGTTTTAACCTTGAACAGCTGTCAAGTAAACATGAATATCTTGTTCATCGGATGTAAACCTTATGTTTTATTAGTGACAAATTTTTAGTACATTTGTGTACACGTGGTTAAAATTACTCGTTTATGTTCAAAAACCTTAATATACTTGAATACAGTGCAATTTTCGTTTAAATAATAATTATCTGACAAAAAAGCCACACTGTACTTTGTCGATAATATTTGGTCTTTGTCTATCATCCCAGTGCAAATATCCCATAAACATAAACTGTTCAATCCCAATCATCTGCACACTGATCAACTGCACAACCACGGGCCTCTTGGAAATTATGATCGGCACTTTAAAACTCTGTGATAATGAATGTATAAACCGTATTTTTTTATGCTCCCTCTAAATTATATACGCGTGTATTTCTTGCCCGTGGTACGTCCGGCATTGTCTCTGCCCAACAAAGCTCCGAGTCCCGTATGCGCAGTAGTACGCCATCCCGCTGCGGTAGGGCAGGCTAGTCTAACGCAGTTTAACAGGCGTGAAGGCAAACATTCCGAACCTTAGCGATGAGGAGATATGTAATTTGAATTAAAATTCATTCATAATCCGATTATTGAATTAATCGCAAACATTCAATTATGAATATTGATCATTCAAATTATTGCTTGCACACTTACAAATACAGGAAGCTTGCTTTTCATCACTTTTTTTTAAAGTATTCCTTATGGTCAACCTCTTTACTACTAGGGTACCAGGTGTCACTATTTAAAAATATATCAAAAGCAAAATTTGAAAAAAATCAGCGTCATCGCGTTTTCTTAAAAAAAAACAGACTGTACGATCCTTCGTATTGAAATGTATGTCTGTAAAGACTGTTTTACACATACCTACCATTTAATTTTCAATAAATTGTAGAATTTATTTTTTAATATATTGTTAGATTTGGTTTTTTTTTTAAACTGTTTACATTTTGCAATATTTGTAGCAGTTTATTGGCCAATTTCAACACTGCCAACTGAATAACTAAAACCTAATGACAGTTTTACACCAATTTTTCTCACAATAAATTATACAAGTTGACCTTCAATTTATTGGAATACGCGTACAACAGAAATTGCACCCAATTTATTGTCACAATAAATTGTAGAATTTAGAACTTGCTCTAATTTCTTGGCCAATTTTAGGGATATTTAGTAACTTTTTACATTTATTTCGTTGTACCAACCTAATAATGAGATAAGCGGTTTCTGTTAGAAACAAACCTATGATAACTTAGGTTTTAGTCATTTGAGAGTTGGAAGTGTTGAAATTGGCCAATAAATTGGTTACAAATATATTGCAAAGCGTAAACAGTTACTAAAATTGGACAATTTATTGAAAAATAAATTCTACAATTTATTGTGCAATGAATTGGTATGTGTGAAACAGTTAAGAGTTTTCATAGGTTTGTCCCTAAGAAAAATCGCTTATCTCACTATGAGGTTGGTACAATTGCTGTGTTTCTTTTACACTCAACATCCACATATCCGAACTTTTCCGTTCCGCAAACTTCCACATTTCCGAACTCTCGTCACCTCGGGATAACTGAACTGCAGGCGCATGCGCAAAGGGTTTTTCTTGCTCATTCTAGTATTTTTCTTTGGTTTTCGAGGTTTTTATTCAAATGTAATACATACATTCATGTGTACATGTTAATAAAAGAACGTTTTTTAAACAAAAAAAAAATGTCAGGTGCTAAGGAGAGTGAGTTTTGTAATTCAAAGTAAAGGTTTGTTTTATTGAACATTTTGTTGACGTAACCTATAATAATTTAAAACTGAAATGAAAAAAAGATGTGAAAATATGTATTTTGAAGAAAACCGTGATACGAAACAAACATTATTGTACTGTTTATTTGCAGAGAAAAGAGCCTGCTAAGAAGCTAACCTTGGAGCAAAAGCTGGATCTAATAAATCACGCAAAAAATGGTGTTAAAAATGTTGATCTATGTAAGATGTACAATATTTGTAAATCGTCAGTGGCAGAAATTCTTGGGAAAAAAGAAATTTACTTGTCGGAAGTTGAAAAAAGACGAAAATTGAGTGGACGGATTGACACCGTCAACAAAAAAAATGCACCGGTACTAATGATACGCCATTTGAAATAAGTGTTTTCCACTGGTTTGTACAAAGAACTCTTGTAGAACACCGAGATGTATATATATGTATATGTTTTATTATAAATCGGTGTTGTAGAACCTGTCTCAAGGTGTGCTGCTGAGGGAGGGCGATTTCCTCTTTGCTGAATTCTGTGACAATCGAAATGTTTGATAACAATCGCATTATTGTGTTTACATTTTTTTCTCATTTCAAATTTCGCGGTTTTTGTCGTCAACCGATCAACCAAAGGTACAAGTTCGGAAATATCGCGAGAAAAAGTTCGGAAATATCGTGAGTTCGGAAATTTGGAGTTCGGATATGTGGATGTTGAGTGTAAATAATATTATCTATGGTCAGGGTCACTGTGGTGGGGTGGTATGAATGTGTAAACCTTCTTTTATCTATGCTTTTATCTATGGTGTAAACGTGGAGAGACCACGTGTGTTGTGTTAACCTTAGTGTGATTTGTGATTTGAGAAATAAATAAAGTTTTTCAATCAACTACTGTAGAATATCTATTGATTGTATTCAATATGGTGAGGAAGAAAATTGATAACAGGCTGCGTGTATTGATAGAAAATGGAGTAAAGCTGGGTCACAGGACATTATTTGTTATCATAGGTGATAAAAGCCGAGATCAGGTTTGTTTTTAATATCCTAACTTCAAAGTTTAAAAATACTTGGAACAGTAAAATATTTTTTCAAATACTTTTTTTAATAGAATCGTTTCTTTGTTTATTACCAGTATTCACCAAAATTTTCGAATTTAATAAATGGTTACAGAATTCTAGGAAACGTTTCCAACATTCCATGTTAATGTCTAGAGAATTCTAAGGAAATTTTGTGTTACAAGCTGCTTACGATTTGACACAAACTGAGGAAAAATTTAACTGAGATGAGTTACCTCGAATGTTTTGTCTGCCTGCATGTAAAACTGCGTAAAAATATCCCGCGTTCTGGCGGCGAGATGGCGTACTACTGAGCATACGCGGGCTCTGGAGCGTTTTCGGGAAGGGTCAATGCCGTATGTAGCATGAGCGAGAAATACACGTGTATATAATGTACAAAGTCGCTTAAAAAATACAGTTTATACTTTCATTATCATAGAGTTTTATAGTTCCGAGCCCTGAGTTGCTGCACACATTTCCGTACCCTAATCATCACTAGGGTTCGGAAATGTGTGCTATAATGTTGGGTCGGTACTATAAAACTCTTATGATAATTAAAATATAAACCGTATTTTTTGAGCGTCTTGTAAATTATATACTCGTGTATATCTTGCCTCTGCATATGTACGCCACTGACCCCAAGGCGCCAGAACTCGCGTATGCGCTATAGTACGGCGGTCCTGTGCGGGAACTTCATGAGTAGCTAGTACTACATGAGTAGCTAACTACAATGACATCTACTCGATTAAAAGTAACGTAGCTACAACTTTCAACCTTACTGCTTGTAGTAATTAGGTCGAAATAGTGATGGCAACTGCAAACTACATCTTGAGTAGTTGCAAACAACAACTACAACTACTAGCTGTATCTGCTTGCTGCAACTACTTTAATGGAAGCTACAGTAGCTGTAGTTTGAAATAACAGCTACAGCTAGTAGTTGTGAAAAATGTAGTTGCGGCGAACAGCTACAACTAGTAGCTGTAGCTATAAGCAAACAGCTACAGCTACTCATGATTTACTTATTCGAATCATCGAAAAATGTGTGATTTAGTGATTATTAGTGAATTACTTATGTAGTTTCAAATGTTTTGCAACATTTGAAAATTTAATTTTGAACTTTCAAAAATTTGTTCGCGCAGATATCAGAAATATGATGTTCCTCTGAACATTATATGAAGTGTCGTAGAACCTATTCACACTGAAATTGCTTTGTGAAATTGGTGCTGTAGCTACCGATCAACCGACAACTACAGCTACTTTTGTCTCTTATTTGACATTTTTCCAGTACGAAAGTAAAGTAGCTGTAGTTCTCTGCTTACAGCTACTAGCTGTATCTGTTCGCCGCAACTACGTTTTTCATAACTACTAGCTGTAGCTGTTATTTCAAGCTACAGCTACTGTAGCTTCTACAGAAGTAGCTGCGGCGAACAACTTCAAGCTACTTAGTGTAGCTGTAGTTGCAACTACATCCCAACTACAGTAGCTGTAGTTGAAGCTACATTTTGCCCCACCCTGGTAAACGGTAAATCAATTGCTGTTACATGTTATACAGGATGTAGGTAATGTAGGTGTACAGAATGCTACAATTTCATTAAAAAAATGTGGCGTGTATTCTGTCAAATATGGTTTTTTATTGTTTTTTGACCAAACTCTGTATTTAAACATGCCTTCAGTTCGCAAACCACATTGTTGAATAAAGCTTTTTACAAACATTAAAATTAAAAGCACCTCGTTTAAGAGAAATTTGACATGTTCGACTGCCCATGGCATCTTTTGAATGTTTCAAAATAACTAAGTAACATTTGTGAACTTTTTCGAAATAAAAAAATTTTTAAAACCTTGTTTAAAATATTCCTTTGATAAAAATATTTTATTTTTTATAGGTTCCAATTTTGCATCACATGCTTGCAAAAAGTGAGGTGAAAGCAAGACCGTCAGTTTTATGGTGTTATAAAAGGAATTAGGTTTCAGCAGTCACAAGAAAAAACATATGAAACTGCTAAAACATAAAATTCAAGCTGGGAAATTAAATCTCAATGAAGACGATCCGTTTGAATTATTTCTTTCGTCCACTAAAATTCGATATTGTTACTATCATGAAACACATAAAATTCTGGGAAACTCGTATGGAATGGTGGTTCTTCAAGACTTTGAGGCTCTCACACCAAACCTCTTAGCAAGAACAATAGAAACTGTCGAGGGTGGAGGACTAATTGTTCTTTTATTACACTCTGTTACCTCTCTCAAGCAGTTATATGCAATGAACATGGACGTTCATCAAAGATTTCGTACAGAATCTCATCAAAGTGTAACATGCAGATTCAACGAAAGATTTTTATTATCATTGGCCTCATGCAACCGTTGCTTAGTTGTGGATGACCAGTTGTCAGTGTTGCCAATTTCTTCAAAAAATTTGAATGTTACACCTGTCGCAGTGTCAAAAGAGTTATCAGAAAACGAGAAAGCACTAACAGATCTGATAGAGCAGTTACAAGACACTCAACCAGTGGCTAGTCTAATTAAATTGTGTAAAACTTTGGACCAAGCTAAAGCATTATTGAAATTCATTGAGGGTGTTTCGGAAAAGACTTTAAAATCAACTGTATCCCTTACAGCTTCCCGTGGTAGGGGCAAGTCAGCTACTTTGGGTTTGGCTGTATCCGCTGCAATAGCTTTCGGATATTCTAACATTTTTGTCACGAGTCCTAGTCCTGAAAATTTAAATACATTTTTTGAATTTATTTGCAAAGGTTTTGACGCATTAGAGTACCAGGAACACATAGACTATAGTTTGATTCGAAGTACCAATCCCGAGTTTAACAAATCTATTGTGAGAATTAATGTCTTTAGAGAACATCGTCAAACTGTCCAGGTAGGTGAAAGTTATAAAGCCCAATTGGATGTAATATAAACTGCTCGTCAAAATTAGGGTAACACTTTATAAATCAACGCCATTTGCGTTCTATTCGAGTTGGTGACTTGCGTGTTTTAAATTTCGGAAGCCTATAGTGTTCGTTTTAATGCCCCGAACTCGCCCAATTCGCCCAATAGAGATCAAACCACGCAAAACCCAGCTTAAATGCAAATGGATGGCTTATAGGTCTGGAAATTGAAGAGATGGGACAGCGACCAAATGTACAGAACTTGTTGAGGACGTCTTAATGTGTGCCGGGATGGAGATTTTACCCGACAGCTTCCTTCTTAGTCCATCCCGTAAGTCTCTGAATTGCCGTCAAAATCTTATAAATTCATATTTTGACATGGGGATGGTTTTTGGGGATGTAGGCAGCGAACCGTTTAAGTCAGCGTAGCTACTTTGGGCATTGAAACCAACCCTATAGGCTACCAAAATTTAAAAACCGCAAGTCCCTTACTCGAATAGAACACAAATGGCACTAATCTAAAAGTGTTACTCGAATTTTGATGAGCAGTTTAGTTATATACATATTATCGCTCCTGTTACAAAAGAACGTAAGTAACAAAGTTGTGAATCTTAAATTTAGACCACATATAAATTTATTACGTCATATATAATATGTTGGGACTTAATTGTATTGCAATGGTTGCTACATACACTACCACTGGTTAAGCACATTCATTGATTTGAATGTAACGCTGGATTTATAAACTCTTTGTCGGTGCTGGCGTTGGCGTCGGCGTAGTGACCTTGGCATTGTCGCTGTAGCATCTCCAACATGCCATTTATAAACTGTCGTTGGCGCTCGCGTTTTCTTTTGTTCCACAACTAAGCAACCGTTGCTTAGTTGTGGATGACCAGTTGTCAGTGTTGCCAATTTCTTCAAAAAATTTGAATGTTACACCTGTCGCAGTGTCAAAAGAGTTATCAGAAAACGAGAAAGCACTAACAGATCTGATAGAGCACTTACAAGACACTCAACCAGTGGCTAGTCTAATTAAATTTTGTAAAACTTTGGACCAAGCTAAAGCGTTATTGAAATTAATTGAGGGTGTTTCGGAAAAGACTTTAAAATCAACTGTATTCCTTACAGCTTCTCGTGGTAGGGGCAAGTCAGCTACTTTGGATTTGGTTGTATCCGCTGCAATAGCTTTCGGATATTCTAACATTTTTGTCACGAGTCCTAGTCCTGAAAATTTAAATACATTTTTTGAATTTATTTGCAAAGGTTTTGACGCATTAGAGTACCAGGAGCACATAGACTATAGTCTGATTCGAAGTACCAATCCCTGGCATTAGCGTCGGCGTAGCGACCTTGGCATTGTTGCTGTAGCATCTCCAACATGCCATTTATAAACTGTCGTTGGCGCTCGCGTTTTCTTTTTGTTTCACAAATTAAGGTTATGTTAACCTAATCTATTTTGTTTGTGTTTTTTATTTTGTAAACATAGATTTGACAAACAATAATACCAAATTGATGGGATTGTTGTCTGTTACATTATGTTCATATATAAACTCTTGCTGCACAATTATGTTAAAACGTGGAAACTGTCTAAAATCATATGCTTAATGTCATTTAATAAAACGTCATAATAACGTAACTACATTCATGTGTTGTGATTGGTCGCGGTGTGTGTGCTACGAGTTTGCTACGAACGCCCAATGCTGAAACATAAAATTAACTTATCTCGAACTCCAGCGCCAGCGCGAACGATAAGTTTATAAATCCAGCGTAATTCTTTATTTGCTTTATTAGCTTTATTTGTACTCTACAGTATTTAAGTTGGTCTGAAAATAAGATATATGCCTTATGGTAACGAAAGCGACCGTATGTCAAGTTGATTTTTACATAAAAACGTAAACATTTGCTAAATATCTTTATTATACAGGGTTTCCCTAACATGGTCGCAAATATTTGAAACTCATTTCTGCAAGTTATTTTAGTATATATAATTTTAAATTATAAAAAAATATGCACAAAACATTCATTTTGAAAACCGTTGGGGGTAGTGTATTTCAACCCCTTAAGTCATGATCTATACAGGGTTTTTAGTATTTTGACACCTACCTACAGGGTTTATTATGCGAAATAGAAAAGAACGTCTCGTATAAAGGTTCTAGTAAACATTTTATACCATCTTTTAAGCTTAAAATTAACTCAAGCTCAAAATTAACAATTGCCCATCGAAAAATCACAAAATGCAACTATTTTTTTTTTTAATGGAACAACCTGTATATTTTTTACTTTTCTCTGAGAACTGTGTAAAGATTTATAATATATACAAGATTTATGTCAAGGCTAATTATATTGGGGACTGTCGGGCTCTAGATGGCCATGAAAAAAACATACTACATATTATATTCGTACTTCATTTCAACGTTTATAAATAAGTAGTCTTGTGTTATTCTGAAAGGCCTAAACAAGTTTCATTCTTATTTAAGTTTGCTTCTTCATTAATATATCAATTCAACATTTATATTTTAAATAATATGCTAATGAAAAAGCAAGATGATTTGTTTATTTTAATATAAAATATTTAGATTTTTCTCCTGGTTCATAGGTGGTTCAAAAACCATGATGGTTTTTCTCTTAACACTCTTTGATTTCCTAAATAATTTTTTAAGAATATTTATAGTATTTGTTGACAGTACTCTTTGCTCAGGAAATAAATATTTGTCGATATCCGTGTTGAATTCTTTCCTTTTTACTATTATGTGAATGAAAAGAGTAAATTATTTTGCATTTTATTTTTCTAAATGTCTCATTAAAATATAGTTTTCTAAATAAGAATTAAACTCATTCAGTGGCATAGCCACAGGAATGAAGTAGGGGAATTAAATTATTACTGTAGAATGTTGTTTAAGAGCAACATATGGTAATTTTTTTAACGCTAAACTCCGATAATATAAGTGCAGCACCGTTTATTCAGGTAGTATTTCGGATGGGTGACCTTATCTGCTCTGAGAAATTTTTTCGGGCAGAGGCATCTAATAGATGGTAACAGAGGTGGCAATCAGAGGTATCTGCTAATCCTGTCAGTGGGTTCAAGTCCTGCTAAAAAAAAGAAAAGTAAAATATTTGCATCGATTTTCGGTAAACCCTGTAGTGAGATTAAAAAATGTGTGTTGAAAAAATAAGACCTTAGAGAAAAACAGTTAAAGGCAATAATCTATGGTTACTTCATCTACGTTATATTTAGTTCATTAAAATTTAAAAATTTAAAATACCCACACTCAGCCATGTTATATTGCATTTCCATTTTTTTTTTTTTTTTTTAGTATATTCACCCAACTGACAGTCATAAACTGACCCAGGCTGAATTGCTAGTAATTGATGAAGCTGCCGCAATACCATTACCATTTGTAAAATCTATGCTAGGCCCTTATTTGGTATATTTAGCTTCTACTATAAATGGTTACGAGGGAACGGGACGATCATTATCTTTAAAATTGTTAAGCCAGTTACGGATGCAAGCTATGCCCGCAGGAAGTAACAAGAACAGCAACAATAAAGTAGAGCCTGGTGTCACAAGTGGACGAAATTTAAGCGAGGTAAGTCGCCAATGAATTGTGATATTTGCGATTTGACTTGATTTTTACACTTTTTTATAACATAGTCTTTTCTGTAACACATTTATTTAATGAAGTAAAGGTTATTAAACAGTTTCACTAACCATAACAATTAAATTTTAACATACTGTCCATAATATTTCTTTAGAACCATTTTTTTTTTTTATACATACTAATACGTAAATAGATTGCTCGTTAAAATTAGATTAGCTAACGTTTTAGATTAGCGCCATTTGCGTTATATTTGCGTTAGAGACTTGCGGCTGTTAAATTTCGGTAATCTATATGCTTAGTTTTAATGCCGCGAAGTCGCTATGTTGTGACTTAAATGGTTCGCCATCCACACTCCAAAAACCAACCCCATGTCGAAATATGAAATCACAAGATTTTGACGGCAATTCAGAGACTTAACATGATGGACTAAGAAGGATGCGGCTGGGTAAAAACTCCATCCCGGCACACAGTAAGACCTCCTCAGTAAGTTCTGTGCATTTGGTTGCTGTCCAGTCTCTCACTGCTTTCACTGGTAAAATTAGTGGAAACAAGTGCTGTTTGGGTAGTCTACCTTGCAGGTGCTAGCCCAGTCGAGAGTTTACGTGCTTTTGCCTCATCCAGTTCCCAAACCACTATGATAGTTAGGTTCTGTTCGTTAACTTCCATCATTTAATAGTACACGCTACCATCATTTTGACAGTTCCGCAAAGTTGTTTATTCAACGCTATTTTTTTAATGTCACTAACAAACTAGCCGTGAATGTAAACGTTAACTTTAAAAATTGGTGGTAACCAACACTCCTTGGTACGTCACAAATGAACAGTTGCATCATGATCTACAAGTTAATACAGTCAGACAAGAAATTACGCGACACACAGACATATAAGGAGCGGATCTTAAACCACCCAAACCGCTTAGCAAAAGCCTTAATGGAGGAAACCCAGACGACTCAGACTGAAACGGAAAATGACCCAGGATTTATTTAAATCCTTGTAATATAAAGTAGGATGTGACATAGGTCACAAGACATGTCTGACAGACCCCAATAAACCTACTATTCAATGTCCCAGAATAGGCGACAGATTGTAGTACACAAAGAGACAAAAAAAACTTTAAAAATTGTTTTAAGTAAATGCTGTAAATAATATTGTTAAAGCCTAATTGATTCTTTTAAATCTAATTTTTCGTGAACTTTAAAAAAGAACCGTTCTTTTCTCCAAAACTGATAGATAGATATGTACAGCCATATATCAATTAAATTGTAATTCAGGTTGGAAAAGGTCATTCCATCTAAAAAAAAGTTATTGCTGCTGAAAGATTGTCAGGCATGGGTTCCAGTGGTTGCGACACTGAACAACGTTCAACATTTTGCTCAAAAATGGTGGGTTTTAGGTACCAAGTATGGTCAATAAGGTCGACCTAAAATTTAGTGGGGTATTAACACATTCGCTGCCGGCAAGGTAAATGATGACTCACCTCAGAAGCCAAAGTTCAATTTTGTATATGTCTTTTAAATGACTAGAAAAGTATCTAGCCATACATTTTTTTTACAATTGGAGATCAAAAAGGTTAAAAAAAAGTGGCCCATCGGAGTCGGCGGCACTGGAAGGTAAATTTTGATAGCAAGTGCCCCTGACTCCGATCGGAGTGGTGATTGTATACAACTTTTTAATCTATTTTGCATTTATTATAGCTATTAGTAAAGTAATATGAGCATTTTAAAGTGAATCATGGTAATCATTGAAACATTCGACACAAAGTCCTGGTTTATCGTCACAAAAAAATAACCACCGAAATTGTCTTTTCTGGATCCTTATTTACACAAAAATCGTATTTGCAATGTCAGATTTTCACAGCGCAAGAAATAACCACTGGAATTGTCTTTTTTCTAGGTCCTTATTTACACATATACCGTATTGGTAGTGAATGCGAAAATTAAAAGAATTTTAACATACCACCCAAATACCACACATAACATACCGCCCAAAGCACGATCGTTCTATATGGCAACTTACTGTAGAAACACAAGCATCGAATGCCGGCTCGCTACTGACTTAAGAAATTTGCTTTATACATGTGGCTCCGATTGGAGTCGGTGGCACATGATGAAAGTAGCCGGGCTGCTCCGAACGGAGACACCGGCAGTGAATGTGTTAAAAAATGTACAAATATATAGGGTGTTCCGTTTAAAATAACGAAGTTGTGTAGCGATTACATGAGATGGAGCACCCTGTATGATTACATATATGCACCACATCATTTTGGGCATCCTTTATTTGAAACATTTATTTTTAATTTCCTATAGCGGAGTTATGAAAAACCGCCTTTATTGGAACACCCTCTATAATTATACAATGATAGAGTTACGTTTGACTTATTAACTCATTTAATTTACTACAACACTCTGGATGTGATGACTACTTGATGGTTGGAAACTATCACAAACTAGCTCTGTAATCAAAGCTATATTTTTTAACAAAAGTTTCTGCTTCAAGTGCAGCATAGTTTTACACTCAACAAATTGTCACCTCCCCAGTTTTTTACCCATTTTTTGAGTGACGAATTTAACTAACATCTTGTTCCTTGACAATTTTATAATCCTTACAAAAAAAAAAAACATTATCGCGATTCTATATTCATTAATGTTTACAATTACAATAAGGGTTAATAATCCTTTTTTATTAATTAATAACATTTTATTACATTTTTTTTAATAATCAATTTTCCCCAAATCATTTATTTCACTCCAAAACAATGTGTAAGAACATCACTTTTTTTCAGGTCACTTTGGATGAATCAATTGTTACAAACCAAACGATGTTGTTGAAAGTTGGTTAACTAACTTGCTTTGTTTAAATTGCACATCAGTGGTTCCAATTTATTCTGGTTGCCCACCCTTGGATAGTTGTGATCTCTATTACATTAATAGAGATACATTATTTTCATACCACAAAGCGTCTGAGGAGTTTCTCCAAAGATTGGTTGCACTGTTTGTGGCTTCGCACTATAAGGTAAGAAAAAATCGAGTTTATTTTGCCACTGGGTAAAAATTAATATATGAATATTATTAATCGAATTAATTAAATATTATTTAATTTAAATTGCTCTAGCAATTTAAATGGAAAAAAAAATAATTCATAAATGACAAAATAAAATTAAATATTTTTATTCATGATTATGTCATTCTTAAAAAGACGGAAAAAAAATTATAAAGCTTCAAACTAAATTATTTGTTAATAATATACAAAATTTATAATGAAATTTTAATATTCATTTGTAATATACCCGTATTTTTTTATTATTGATCAATCAAATTAATCATTCACCCTTGATTAATAGAATTTTTTATCTACATTCTGTTAAAAATTTACAGATTTTTATTGTAAAGTTGATAATCGTGGATATTTAAGTGATATGAATCGATTTTGTTGCATTTATAAGTAAATAAGATTTTTATTTTAAACAGTTCATTTGTTGAGAGTTATTAAAACTCTGAAACGGCTTGCCTCACACAAATCTTCAATCAGACCTTTTTTATAGAGCGTTCAATTTCCTACAAAAAACTATCTTGAGTATCACTGTCCGGTGATTCTTCCTTGAGTAATAAAATTCCAAAGTTCAGAAAAAAAATTCCCATGTTATTTAAATGGGAAATAGAAAATTGAGAATCGCCACCTCTAAATATTAATATTAAGGGCTCATATTTTAACAGGATCATTTTCTAGGGAAGATTTTTTAATGTTCTTTTGAGAAAAAAAAATATCAGTTTTTTTTTAAACACTCTAATAGTCACCTTAACTTTTATACATTATGTGCTGATGCAATGCGTGGTTAGGGAAGCACGCATTGAATAGTAATATTTTGGTGTTAAAGGAAAACGCGGGTTTTTGTCAACTTTATTTTTCTACAGTTTACGTTTTCTTACATTACCATTACCTATATTTTTCATTTGTAACTGTGTTTTAAATGTTAGAAATAGGGTTGTAGTTCATGGTGATTTTTTATTTTGTTTTTCAGAATAGTCCAAATGATTTGCAAATGATGTCAGATGCACCTGCTCACCATTTGTTTTGTTTATTGGCACCAGTAGACCCTAATACAAAAGCCATTCCAGAAATATTGACAGTAATACAAGTATGCCTGGAAGGTGGAATTTCAAAAAAATCTGTTACCGAAAGATATTCTAAATTTAAAAGTGCATCAGGTGATTTAATACCTTGGACAGTAGGTCAACAGTATCAGGATTCTGACTTCCCAAGCTTGTCTGGGGCTAGAATTGTCCGTATTGCAAGTCATCCAGATTATCAAGGGGTAAGAGATTTAGATATAAGGATCAAAATATATGTAATTTTAATAAACTTTAACAGATGAGTGAGGGTTTTACACTTTAAAGACCCTCACTTTGTAAAAGTATATACACATACTTAAAAAGTAATTTACAAACTATTTTCTGTAAATTAAATTTGAAACAAAAGCAGAAAAGACTAAAAAGTTATGTTAACTTAAATTTGATCTTAAAATCCGTGAGTGAAGATTAGGGCTGTATTATAACCCAAGATCTGACCACGTGATTACTGCCTTCATATACAGTGTGTCCAGAATTGGTGATGGATGTTTTGCTATTTTTTTTTGTTTTTTGAGATATTTTGAAAAAACGAAATCCTGCGTTTTCGGAAATCTGCTATAACTTAATTATTTTTATAAATCTTTTAAATCCACGAATACACTATTAAGATAAAGTGCAGAAAAGCAATGCAACGCTCCAATACAAAATCAACATATTGTAACAACACTTGTGAATAATGAGGTAAAAGATTAAGTAAAATAAAAATAACAACCTTTGTATACAAACGATAAAGATAAACGTTATTCTAGGACATTCTGTTCATCCTCTGTCAAATAAAAAGTGTATTTACCTCGCCTCGATCCTTTTAAATATTATTTTGTGATTTTTTGTTTCTCCGAAATTGTTGATAAGTCTGGGTTAAGAGGATAGATACAAAAATGTATTTTGGAACCTTTCTTACGCATTGCATTAACTATATATTCATTGTCTGATATTATCTCAATCTTTGCTATAAACTGTCTGTCTCTTTTGTTAGTTCTAAATGTTACAATTATAAAATGGTTTACATTCACTGGCAGTAGAAGGTTCTTTATATGACTTCTCTGGTTCCAACTCGCCCACATCTGACTGTTCGTCTTCAGATCAAGTCTCACGAAGGCAGCATCTTTTTGTTGGAGGATTTTTATTTTTTTCTTGTAAATTGTCCATATCAAACAGATCAGAGGTGCTTATGGTTTTTCTTGCCACTACATTCATTTTCTTTTTTCTTTTTGGGATTGCCGTGCTCCAGCCCGTTTTTAAGTTGTTCTAGGTGATCTACTATAGCACTAGTCTAAGACATCTTCAAAGCTGTCACTGACACTGTTGCGTGGAATTCTTTTCAGAACAGTATTCGGATCAAACGGTATAATGCCGCATGCCTTGAACCCAAGAGTTGGCTTTGGATTTAAGTCTGTTTACTGTTTTGATGGTTTCCTTATGCAACCTTAGAAATAATATTTTAGGGAGCACTTCTCTATTCTTCAATTATTATTATTATTATGTTTCCAATATTTCTTTCCATGCTGCCTTAAGTGGCCTAAAATAAGCCGCATCCAGGGGGTTGTGTTAAGTGAGTCGAGTTTGGAGGACACAACACACACACCTGATGTCATTTTCTTCACATTTTGCAATAACACTTTCAGTTATATGGCTATACGAATTATTGCCTATAAGAACCTTGTGTCCTAGTTTTTTGAAGTAAGGTAGTGCAACAGAATTGAACCAGTCTTCAAAAATGGTAAAATCAAACCATCCACTGTGCGTCTGGTTGTACTTCGTTCCCTCAATACCTCCCTCGGTCCACCCTTCATATAAATGTTTTGCCTTATACACAATATAAGATAGTAGCAGTTTGCTATCTCCAGATGTTGCAAACATCACTGCATTACTGGTCTTGCTACTACGGATAGCTTTATGGGCATGTTTGGTTCCTTTCTTAAGCACCACGCTAACCGCACCGGGCTCATCTACACAATTGGTTTCATCATAGTCGAGTACATTTGAAACTGAAATATCCTTAACGCTGGATTTATAAACTCCTCGTCGGCGCTGGCGTTGGCGTCGCCGTAGCAACCTTGGCGTTGTCGCTGTAGCATCTCAAATATGCCATTTATAAACTGTCGTTGGCGCTCGCGTTTTCTTTTGTTTCACAAATTAAGGTTATATTAACCTAATCTATTTTGTTTGTGTTTTTCAATTTGTAAACGTGGATTTGACAAACAATAATACTAAATTGATGGGATTGTTGTCTGTTACATTATGTTTATATATAAAATCTTGCTCCACAATTATGTTAAAACGTGGAAACTGTCTAAAATCATATGCTTAATGTCATTTAATAAAACGTCATAATATTGTGACTACATTCATGAGTGTGATTGGTCGCGGTGTGCGTGCTACGAGTTTGCTACGAACGCCCAATGGCGAAACATAAAATTAACTTATCTCGAACGCCAGCTCCATTTATAAACAAATCTACCTAAAACTACTGTTTTAACTTTGGACGCAAACACCAGTGCCAGCACGAACGACGAATTTATAAATCCACAGTAAGGACTTCAAGTTATTGAGATATTCTTGTATTGTTTCATAGCTTAAAGCTGCCCTAATGTGTTTGTCATATCTGCTTGTTTAATAGTAAGATTGGGGATTTTTTTCATGAAGCCTTTGAACCAATCTGTACCAGGTAAATTGTCCTTAAACCCTGTCTCTGTTAAACCATGCTTTGTTAAATGTTGCCTAACAATATGCCTAATATTAGTGGATGTTAAGAGAAAAACCCCAATACGCGCATGTCTAAGCCCCTCAATCAGCAACTGTTCTTCATTTGTATTCAAAGCAGGTTGTCTGCCATATTTCAGCAGATGTTTTTCATTATAATGATCATTAAGTGTTGCATAATCAACCGCATAATGCTCGGATGCAACCCTTATGGACATCCAATTTGCTTTGACAGCTGTATTGCTCTTTGGATATATACTTAAATATTATATTATTAAACATATTTATGTTTAATAAAGATAAAGATGTCAGATGCCTTGAATTTAGGCATCTGAAATAAACAATTTACCCCTATTAAGTGTGACCTTGTCTCTTAAAAAAAATAATAATGACGCATCACTGGTTTGAAAGCCGGTCCATATCAATAAATATAGACAGACCAAAAAAAAAACGTCATCAACTCTGGTTATGAACGAGAGAGATGGAAATAGCGGTCATGTCTAAGCTTTTCGGTTATGTCAAACTTTTGACAAGTGACTGTCACAATTTGTAAAATAAACAATGGCTGTCATATGGTGTGTCAGTCTTGACAAGTAAATAAGGTTATATATTTGATTAAGAATAGAAATATGCCTTTTAATTCTCGGCTAAATTTGATGACATTTTTTTTGGATGTCTATATTTGCGTAGTGTTGTATGTGACGCAAATAATGCCTTTAGTTTGCACCAAATGAATTAACAGATGACTAAATTTGTAATGAAATTCTATCATTAATATTAAATAAGTAGCAAATGATCGACTTTACCCTGTAAAAGTGCAATTTTTAATATTAGTCGCTACAGTTTTTTAATATGATGAAAACATTATCGTTTTCTTATTGATATCTGTTCACAAATAACTAAACTATAAGAATTCTAGCATGCATAACCCGTATTGTATATTACCTTCCACGTGTAATCAAAGGTTTTCATATGTTTCATAATATGCAAAATTTAGGCCTTATAATTGGTAATCATTTCTTACCTTTATTTTACCGATCGTTCATACTTCTCACCACAACTGACACGTGTGCTAATCTGTTCATGCATTATAACAGTGTCATAATTTGGCAATATGATCATACGCCACAATATGTTTGGCTGGCGTGGTTGGTCGACTTTACCCCTACTAATTGATTATTAGAGTTACCCACTGTTGAGCTTGTATACAGTAAGCGTCACCCTAATGCGTACATAGCCGAATGAAGGGCAATTGATAATTTAACTTGTTGAGTAGATGTAAACATGAGGTGGGAACCAATCGCTATCCAATCGCTAGCGCAGGCAGTTTGTCGGTAGGGTTGTTTGAGTTAAAATTTGAAATACCATTTTATATTTTATTCTGTTCTGGTATTCCTTGGAATTAATCCTAATATGTTGTCTCGAATAAGACAAAATTTTTATGACAGGCTAGGTTATCGCTTAGCTGAAGAAGGGGGCCTATTCGAATATTTACTATAATTGCATTTATTTTCCTTGCTTCAACTGTTTAGTTTGTTATTTGCAAGTACGGACTTGTAATAACGCGCTTTTTTAGGACCAAATCTTTCGGCCCATATTAACTTTTTACAAATTAATATTCAATATTGTCATTTGCCAATGATTTTACGTATGTGTGTAAGCTAAAACACATACGCCAGTACATCTCCTTCGAACAACTATACACATACTAATACAAAATATAAATTAACCAAACGACAACAAACATCTAGTCCACGAGCGCTGGCGCAGTTTGAATTTGACATGCGCACATGCTACTAACATAAACATGGTGATTATGTCAGATTTCGCGAATCTCAACAGAGGCGGACTCGGGTCATTATTATTACAAAATGATAGTTCACAGAAAATTAAAACGTACTAAGGGGCTAACTATTACAAAATGGAGCCGTATTTAGGAGTGGTTAGTGGTCCGAAACATGCCACTTAAAAGAACTTACCCACGAAGCTCATAAAATTTCGAACTAAAATGCGAAGAAATTTGATTCACAAGTTATAATAGTAGAGTGCTAGCTTTAATTTATTTTTGCTTCTGTGGGCGCCAACGGGGTTACAAGCTGAATTATGTATAAAATTGGAAGCTTATACCTTAGTGAATAGGAATCCTGAAGTAATAAAAAAATAACGTGGGCAGAAGGGCAGTAAAATAAAAAAACGAGTTATTACCACCAGCGGATAGTGCAGCACATAGGCTACAATTCCACATAAAAATCAATTTATATTTTGTACAGAATTTATTTTTTATCAATTTTTCAAAGTTGCTCACAGCATTGGGTCTTACGGGAGAATAAATTTTGAAACTCGAATATCTCGGTTCAAACACGGCGAAAATCTGACTGAAATTCAATAATTTTTATGTTAACGCACCATTTACTCGAAAACGAAGACCTGAATGAAAAAAACTTACTCTTCCAAACAGTTTCTATTATCAATTTAGAAGACAACAGCGTGTAATTCAAAATTTTTACTTCAATTGTAAACAAGATATGAATAAAAATCGAAAATAAGTCATTTTTCAACCGTCTGCCGGTCGCTGGCTGCTGGCGTCCCCACTCGCATCTGTTTCACAAATTCCCATAGCTCCATCTCGTACTGTTACGTTATGATGATTTCTGGAATTTGAAGTGTGTGCATCTTACCCGTGATTTTCTTATTTGTTATTGTTATTACGAATATTACGTAAATGTTCCCTTGTGGATGTGTATACGACTTCAGTATTACGTACCCAATAATTATTAAACTTAAGTGTTCCCTTTTTACAAACTTAAATAGTGCTTATTGTACAGGGTGAGCCACGTAACTTCCTCACCCCCCTTATTTCTTTAACTGCAGATTTTTCAAAAATTAAAAATTGTAGCTTACTTAATTTTTTCAGTAGATTTCAAATATGTCATTGAAAATTAAATAGAAACTAATTTATACGGGGTGCGCAAAAAAGTTTGATTTTTTTAAACAGAACACCCTATATATTTTTATATATTTGAATTGGTCATATTTTGACAATTTAAAAAATGTCTATTACTTGTGTCTTCTATCTAATAACAAAAAAGTTATACATAAAATACCGCGAATAGTTTAAATTTTAAAGGTTACCTTAAACCTTAAACCAAGCCGCCCCGGCCCGAGTAAATTCGCCTAACTATGACATAAAAATATATCATTTAATATGTATTTAATATCCACCTATGTACCGAATTGGACCACTAAAATTAATAACACAACTTTATATTTCGGGGTTAGTTGCTTTTGTTAAAGTTACAATAAGTGTTTGAAGTACCGGGCTTCTATTCAATTTTAGTCAATTTGTTCCAGTTTATATGGTCACAATAACACAATTGTTTATATGTGAGCTCACCTTGTACATAAAATACTCTCAAATTGATAGCTCTATTGATTATATCACATTTGACGGTAATTAAAATTAAAGGTTCATAGAATATTAATAATAAATATCAAAGGAATCTAGTAAATAGGTCCGCCAACAACTTTTTGAAAAGTGTTCTGAAATAAGACGCTATTCAATTTTATGTATTTCATTTTTAATAATAACACTGAATAGTGATTAAGATTATTTATTTTTAGTTAGTTGCATATCAGTACTTTTCTTGCCAGAAGAGAACCCGATGACTCACAAGTGTTGTTACAATTGTTCATTTTATATTGCGGTGTTGCCAAGTTGCAACACTTTTATTGAAAAATTTAATTGAAAAAGTTTTTTTTTTTAGTAATAATTTATTTTTTGCTTAAGTATTCGGTATCATACAAGAAAACTAAGTACTTTTGAAATAGCACAACATCCAATATAGCTGTCATAAGAAAAAAAATGGAAGTTTCAGAAAGTTGAAATGTCGAAACCTTAATTTGATTAAAGAATTAAAAGGTCCTCAAAAAATTTCATCAACATATTCATGGATTTGAAGAATAATAATAAATGTGTAAAAAATTTTAGTTTTAAGATTTTCAAAATACATGTTTTCGGTTTTTCTAAAATATCTCAAACACCAAAACAAGAATAGAAACATGCTCTAAGCTGCGTAAAATTACTTTCCAAAGTTATTATATTTAGGTCATTGTTTGGCTATTTATATCGAAATTACTTTCTACAACTTTGACAATTTAACAGTTTTTCTATCTCGCACTTTCCGAGATAGTAATGCATCCACCACCTCTGAACAGCAACTCTGAACACACTGTATGCAACAAAATTATATTTTTTACTATGAACATTATGCTCACCGATGCATTGTGTGGTACAAATAAATAAAATACAGCTACATAATTCTAATAAAACATAAAAGAACAATCTAAAGAATTTTGTCTGAGATTGAGTTGATTTCTTAATTTTATTCTTTATTCGCAGATGGGATATGGATCCAGAGCTTTGCATTTACTGAAACAGTATTACGAATTAAAAATACCTAGTGTTAATGAAGATATAGTTGAGCAAACGGCTATAACAAATGTAGATGATGACAAAGTACATTTATTAGAAGAGAGTATTGCACCAAGAAAGGCATTGCCACCTCTTTTGTTTAAACTCAGTGAGAGACCTCCTGAAAATTTGGACTACTTAGGCGTGTCATTTGGTTTAACAGAGCAATTACTTAAATTTTGGAAGAGAGCTGGGTATATCCCAGTTTATATAAGGCAAACTACCAACGATTTAACTGGTGAACACTCTTGTATAATGTTAAATACTTTGAACTCCTCAGATGTGTCTGAAGACAATAAATGGTTATCAGCCTATTGGGCTGATTTTAGAAAGAGGTTCATAAATTTGTTAGCATATCAGTTTAAAAAATTTTCGCCTAGTTTAGCACTAGGGGTGCTCACAAATTCTTCGTTAAATGTGACTGTTAAAGGTAAGTTAATTTAAAATTACACAATGTGAGGGTTATACAAAGGTCATTCAAATATAAACCAAATTACTTTTGTCAGGGTCAATAATTGTATCGGAAAGCCCGACTTACGAAAATACAAGAATTTCAAAATCCACTAGCCGCCACTGTTTAACAGTAAGTTTTATGACAGTTACAAATGGTTTTTCCAAAAAACTAAAGAAATGGGTAATGCCATTTTTTTTGTATCGTTTTTTCCCACCCTAACTTGATTGACGCTACACGCCAGTGATGATCAGTCTTTTTGTACACGCATACTTGAGCGTCTGTATCAAAATGCTTACACAAAAAAAATTGATCATTCATGCTTGTTAAGCTTGCAGTTGCGTGTAGCCGCCATTAGAGAGAGCTTCATCTCCGAATTATATCTGCAAACAAGTTAAAAAATCCAAAGGTCTCGCTCCTTGTCTCGTCAAAAACCTATTAATACGATAACAATAATTATATATTGCGCAGTGGAAGACAAAACCTCTTGCTCACTCGTCATTGCAGCATTAACTGAGTTAAACTGAGATGAGATGGGTGGCGGGTGTGTAAGATATAAAAAAAGTGGAAAAGCAGCCGGGCCTTCTGATTTAACCGGAAATTGGTCTAACTTTCGAATTTGTAATGGCATGTCCTTTTTATTTTCGCTAGTTTTGTAACATTGTCGAAATTCTTAAACATCATTGAAATTAATTTTGTTAATGTTAGATCTATTTTTTCTACACTGACTGTTTCAAATTGACAGTAGTTTTTCTTTGTAGATATATCGAAAGAAGAATTGAATATATTTTTTACAAACTATGATATAAAAAGATTGGAAATGTACAGCAATAACTTAGTGGATTATCATTTGATCATGGATTTAATACCAACCTTAGCAAAACTTTATTTTTCAAACCAAATGGGTAGTACCAAGATGTCTGCTGTTCAATCGGTATGTATAAAACTATAATATTTTCATTGCAAAGTAGTCGTGCTTTTAACTAAGGTGTAATTGATTTGTCCTATTTTATTTTCATAATTTCATTATATTAGTTTTTCCAAACAGATTTTTTTTTAAAATAAAATTTGGCGGCCACGATACAATTCCTTCCTTTCTACAACATCTAATGCTAGACTAGGCGAGGTAGCAAAAAAACAAGTGATTTTTTAAAACAATTAGTTGCGGCACTTTCTCAATGCTACAACCATATCAAATTTGAAGTCGATCCAATAATAATAAGTACCTCAAAAAGCGCGTCTGAAAAACGTGCAATTTTAGAGAGCGGCCGCGTAGACGCACGAGCGAAGGGGAAGTGACGCGGTGGTGGGGGAACGCGCGCGATCGTTTTCCGGGCGCCCGCGGGTGAGAGAGTTCCCAACTACCGCGCCACATCCCCTTCGCTCGTGCGTCCATGCGACCGCTCTCTAAAATTGCACGTTTTTCAGACACGCTTTTGAGGTACTTTTTATTATTGACTTCAAATTTGATATGATTGTAGAGGAAGTCTTCAAGAACACGTAGCTTTTTGCAAAATTGCTCTACGAAAATTATTGTGGAAATAGGGCCCGTTTTACTAAAGTACTTGTTTTTTTTTTACGAATATTCTTTGACAAAAATTTAACTGTAGATAGGTGTTGGAAAACCCTACAATTTGAGCCCGGAAGACATTTCATGCCTAAAAGTCGAAAAAACCTTTTTTTCACACCTTTTTGCAATTTTTTCTCAAGATCCCACAATCGGATTTTGTCCAAAACATTTTCATTTGATTCGTACGATTTTTCTCCTAATTATCACGTTGAGAAAGTGCCGCAACTAATTATTTTAAAAAATAATCTACGCCGCCTGTACTATGCAATACAACCCATAATTATTATTGATAAAAAAAGTTAGGTAACTTTGATTAACTGATAATTGATATTTTGATATATCAAAATTGATTAATTAATAGAAGATATTTTTTTGTATACTGAATATGAATGTCACATACTGGGTGTCCAGAAAGTCTGGAAATGGAAATGGTCGAATATCTTATAAAAATAAGAAAATATGTGTTTAAAAGCTCTAGGATCTCAAATGAAAACCCCCGTTTTTATTGCAAATTTGGATTCTCCAGAAGATATGCCACTTTGATCTAGTATTCATGTCAGTGCCGCAGTCAATAAAAATCGATGAGACGTACGAACATCTTGAAATTGTAAAATATCTCAAGAAATACACTTTGGATTGAAAATTTAAAAAATTATGTGTTCAAATACTATGCGTGATACCAAAGTTATCCCTCCTTCTCCGGTAACTTTAGAATCTCAAATGAGAACACCCATTTCTTATTGCAGATTTAGATTCTCCTGAAAAAAAAAATGTTTAGGTTTCTGGAGTGGGTACTGGAACCTTCGGGGTAGAAACAAAAACTGGACATTTTCCACGAAACACCGAACTACTATACTTTTCTCGACGCGCGTTTTGCCAACTAAGTTGGCATTTTCAAGAGAGGATTAAAACTGAAGATGCCAATTTTTTTTTATGTTTAGGGTTAATGTAATTTTTTTCACAGATGACACTACAATCGATAATAATCGAAGAGCATTTTTTCCTGCAGTAAGGATTGCAGCCTAGTCACCCAATGTGATAATCCAAATTAAAATTGTGTCACTTTTCAGTGTCTAGAAATTTAAAATTCACGCCTAAAGAGTTTCTGTGCAATATTCTGTTTGAAAAAATTTGTCAACAGCGTACGCTCCTTATTTAACGTAAAGTAAGTCATTATGACTTACATAAACTTGGGAACAGCAGTAGGGTTAGTTTACTGTGACTCGTCGGTAGGAAGTAATCTAAGACCGCAGGTCGGACATTTGGTTCACGACTCCTCGGCGGGCGCTCGGTTATGCCTGGCTAAGGCCGCCTCACTGCGATCAGCGCTCAAAACAATGTTGCAATCAAAACAAATTGCAGACAATCGCCATAAAAATGGCGTATATCTGACTACTAGTTTTTCGTGTTGTTTTCAATCCATAGTAAACTAAATATAGAGCCATCCAAAAAAAACGTCATCAAAGTTGGCCGAGAAAAAAAAGCGGTATTTCTATTCTTAATCGAATTTATAACCTTATTTACTTGTCAAGACTGTCACATCATATGACAGCCATTGTCTATTTTACAAATTGTGACAGTCACTTGTCAAAAGTTTGACATAACCGAAAAGCTTAGATTGACCGCTATTTCCATCTCACTCGTTCATAGCCAGAGTTGATGATGTTTTTTTGGATGTCTCTATATCATTGGCACTGATTGCCGGGCCCTGTATAACTGAATGCCTCTTGAACGTCTAAATAGTACTACATAATAAAATATGTATGTTTCTATTTAAAAAAAATAAATAAGACGTCAGTGGGTAAAAACAAGTTGATTAATTTATCTACCCATTGCAGTAAAATATACAAACATGCATCTAATTACAACATATAAAAATCGAATGTCCAAGCTTCAGTCGTTTTTATGTGAGACCACCATTTCCAGACTTTTTAGCAACCCCCCTAGCAGAGTTCATATTGGCACAAACTATGTTTACATAAAGCTCTTTATTGTTTGTGTATACCCTAATGAAATGAATTTCTTAGGCGATTTTGTTGGGCATAGGACTTCAGCACAAAACACTTGATGATTTAGCAACCGAGTTAGATTTGCCTACGAATCAATTACTTGGTCTTTTCAATCGTTTAGTACGGCGTCTTGTTACGTATTTGAATCAAGTATTGGAACAAAATGTAGAAAGCCTGTTCACTCCAAAGGAGGGCCCAAACATGTTGCCTGTTCCACAGACTATGACAGACGAGTTAGAAGAGGCTGCAAAGAAGATTAAAATGAAACAGAAGAAGGAACTTGAAAAACTGAAAAAATGAAGCTCTTGAGCAGTTTGCTATTAAAGGACGTGAGGAAGAATGGAGTAAAGTACTGTCTGGAAAAAATAAGAAAAATATTATATCCGTCAAGAGGTAATTAATAATTATTGTATAGGATATGTTATGATTGGTTTCAGTTATAGGTATGATTAAGATTCGGTAGTTAACTAAGATCATAATACCAAATTGATATTTGTATGTTTCACAGCTACATAAACATTTTTTTTCACATTAATTAGCATATATTAGCAATGTTTTGTTCTGCAAATAATTGTTTAAATGCATACACTCGAACCCCTCTTAATTCACCTTCGCTTAATTCACATCCTCTCTTATTTCACCACGTTTCCCCCTATTATGTCGCGAAACCGTCCCGGTTAAGTCGCCGCATGAAAAAAGTTTTAGAACTATGTTTGGAAATTGGATTCTCGCATGAATACAATTTTTATTGAAAAAAAAATGATTGTGTAATACATTAAATATGGACACCTAACCTTTAAAATAGGTTAATTGTCTTTATATTTAACCTTAAAATATTTAACCTTTAAAATATTCATTCAAGTGGAAAATTGAACTTTGTCACGCACGACTGGGTATACTTACGTTGATTTTTTTGTTCAGTTGGCTCATTTTTCGTTATAACAAGTGCTGTGGTATATCTCTAAATATTTCTTTTTGCAGCTAAAACACGAAAAAGTTGACGTCATGATCGCGACTTAAGCGAGACTAAATTTCGTTACTTAAGCGAGGTGATGATGCACGGATTTGGTGAATTAAGAGGGGTTCGAGTGTAGTAAAAAAATCCACTAAAAAAAATTGGGAGGAGGTAGTTCTTCCAAATAATAATCGTTGTAAAAACATTCACATGAGAACCAGGTCTACTTGTTGTTCATTTTCGCGATTCATGATCGATGAATGAAAACAAACTGAAGTGTGATTGTACATCTCACACTTCAGTTCGTTTTGGTTTGGTAATTTGTGAGCAGTTTTGAGATTAGAACTACTATTTCTGTATAAAAAAAAATGGACAGTTTTTCAATGGCATGGTGGAACTGATCCATTTTTGGACTATTATAGAAAATACTAGTGTCACTAAGGGTCGTTCTCTGCCCCTGTATCGAATGTTACGGTATTTTGCACCACTATAGTAGTTGTGTAAACTATGAGACACCCTGTATAAGAGCAAGACAATGAATGGACAGCGACAACCTCAACTTTACATATAAAGAACGATGCCTTAATTTGGTCCTATTTGTTGATTTCAAAAATATTCATCTCTATATGAGAGTAGTTTAAGCAAATATGTATTTTTTTTTTTCAGGGATGAAAAACAGTTGGAAAAAAGATAGTGAACAGAAAGAAAAATGTACTAAAACATTTAAAAAAAAGAAGGATATCTAAATAAAATGTTTTCCACACAGAACCTGCCAAAGTAGGAAGCTCAGATTATGACACGTTTTAAGATCTACTGTACGTTATCTGACATTTCACATAGTTAAAAGATGAAGAAAGATGTAGAGCACGAGTAGAAAGGATTCTATTTTACAGGATTGGCTGTGTTAAAGAATGAAGCAAAATGAGTTTATGTTAAGAGCTACTAAAGTATTTAATTGTCTTATAAAGAATGTATATGAAGAATAATGGAGTTGTACTTTTAAAAAATAAATTATGTGTTGCTCAAATAAACACAATTCATTACAGTAAGCGGCAGCCTAATGCGTACATAGGCGGATATTAAATACATATTAAATGATACATTTTTATGTCATAGTTAGGCGAATTTACTGTGGCCGGGGGGGGGGGGCTTGGTTGTATAAAAAGCTAAGAGGGGGGTCTTAGCGCAAATCTAAAGAGCAACGTTGCCAGAACTAACTGAACTCTTAACTCAGCATAATAAGTCTTTATAAAAAATCCTATATTGACAAAAGGCATTGATGTACGATCAATTAATATAAGCCAATGTAATTTTCAGACTGCGTTGCGTATCGTATAATAAAGTTTACTGTTATCTTTTTTCAACCCAACTACTGTGAAATAATTTTAAACAGTTAATATCACTTTAAATAGCTGTGAAACAATTTTAAAATATCTAATAGGAATATTATGTTGATATGACAACAGCGAAACCAGGCAGAACGAACGTTCCAATGGTTCGGCTTCTGCATACAAAATTTCGGCGAATCGCAGACAGAACTGCATTTACGCATGTCAAATTCAAACTGCGCTAGCGTTCGGGGACTAGACGTTTGTTCTCGTTTGGTTAATTTATATTTTATATTAGTATGTGAATAGTTGTTCGAAGGAGATGTACTACGTATGTTTTAGCTTACACACAACGTGAAATATTGGCAAATGACATTTGATTGATATACACACTTTTCTAATAAGGCACTAGACTAGAATAAAATATAAAATGGTATTTCAAATTTTAACTCAAATAGCCCTACCGACAAACCGGATGCCTTTCATACGCCTGCGCTAGCGATGGATTGCGATTGGTTCTCACCTCATGTTTACGTCTACTGAAAAAGAAGTTAAATTATCAATTGCCCTTCATTCGGCTATGTACACATTAGGGTGCCGCTTATTGTATACACAATGCATGTTAAATAAGCATTTTTCCTTAAATTCAATAAATTACAATATTTTTGCGGTTTCTAATCTATACAAAATTCACATATAAATTCGCGATTAGCTCTGAGTATTTAAGACCTATGAATTGAGTACAACCTAAATGGAACCATTTGGTACATTTATCACAGCCCACGTTTTTATCATTTTTTTCTTCAGTGTCACTCACCAATTCCTCAGTACAAATTCCACAGTAATGTTTTACTCGTGAGTTGCAATTATCATTATAATCTTTATTTTCTTTTTTTAAATTCCTATCTTTTGTTTAGCTTTCTCTTTTTTCGTTTATTTGATTTTCTTTTTCTTTTGTTTGACCTTTTTTTTTTTCTAATGACTCCAAATATTTGAAACTGAACCACTTTTGTCCCGGCCTGCCGTTCTTAAAAGGTGTTATTAATTTCTCATCCTTTACAATTTTCTCAACAGTATTCAATAATTCCTCTTTTTTTTAAGGGAAACCGCATTTGGCCAATGAAGTTAACCAATTTACAATTTTTTTTTTTCAACTTTTGTAGTTAAGACTGAATATGGACCCATCCGTTGTAAAGGTTCAGGAATTCTGCCCTTAATACGATCCAGTACAGTAGACCTGGGTACACCATATTTTCGGCATGTTTCTCGTAATTTTGAGCCTTCTTTTATTTCCTGTAAGACTTTTCTTAACACGTCTTCATAATATTTCCGAAAAATCTTTTTGGTTTTATTCTTATTCATATTCTAGTGAAAAAAAAAATACGAAAAACTCATTAGAGAACTGCAAACTACCAAATCTTTCAATAACGCCAGAAATCGGACACCAATTTGACTCGCCAACTGAGACATAAAATATTGTAATCCTTTTTTACTTGGTAATAGCGTTTATTGTTTAATTACAATTAATTTGATCACCTATCAACTTAAAATCACACTCTAAATATCACCCGGTATATCACTTTGATCTTCACTGGACTAAGTTCCAATTCAAAAACCTCCTTTTGAGGCTCGCTGTCGTGCTTATATACACCATTGGAAGCCTCTGGAACAATCTTCTAACTGCTTTCGAATCGCCGAGAATCTCTATATTGTTCCCGCTTGTTCTAGTATTTTCCCGGACTTTATCTTGCTGGCTTCAAATATTTTGATTGTAATAATCTCGTGTAGGTAACCAACAATACACCGATGTTTTGCTGGTAGAATATGTCACAATATTATAATAGTTGTCCGATTACTGGCTTTGAGTTAGAATTTGATATTAACTTGATTATAATAACAGAGAGACATATAGCAGTCATACCACGATTAAAAAAGTTCAAACTAATGTAAGTTCAAATGGCCAGTATTCGGACGGATGTCCGAACACTAGAAAATTGAATATTTTATTCAGCTAGTCCTCGGACACTGAATTTTAGCATTCAAATACGAAAAAAATAAGATTTTAATGGACTTTATAACAACTATAAACCTATTGAAATATACAAAGAACAAAAATTTCAGGAACTAATTGATTTTACATGCATTTTACTTACTTTGTTCACACACGTCCAAACCAAACGTAATCAACCTCTTCTAACGAATTTTTGATCTCAACTGACAGTTAAGGAAAAAGGCGGGAAATATCGAACATGTTTTGTTTTTGTCTTATATATGACAAAGAGTATTGCCGCAAAGCCAGTTAGGAAGAGATAGATAGTGTTTAAGATATTTTCATTTTAAATCAGATCGTCCGACTACCGGAGGTGTCCGGCGAAGTCACCCCTAGTATATTTAAGTCGTTAACAATTCTGCATAAAAATATAATAACAGATACAATCACAAAGAAACATTAATTCTTAGATATCCTAAAATTTAAATACAAATAAATTTTTGAATACAAAAAACAAAGAAACATTACATATAGATATTGTAATATGCAACAATATATGTAGAATACTAACAAAATGAAACCCATTTCTATTTAGTAGGTATTTGTTCAAATTCATTTCTTCAAACATATGTCTTAGATATTTTAGACAATTGGTTAACAAACATTTATGACTGGGAATGGGAACATTCTATCCAAAAATAAGTTTTCATTCGTTTTGTCAACTCAACACATTCAATATGCAACCACCATTTGAGGCAACTAGCGGATGGAATTATAAGATGATATACATACATACATACAATATGTAAATATGTATATATTTATAAATCTCACTATTACAAATTGGACATGGATATGTTTTAAATAGTTTTCTTTCTTTAAGTAAATCCTTAAATTGTGGAAAAGCATCAGCTGAAAAATTTGCTTTAATTTCATAAAGATCAATTTCATTTTCGAAAATCATAATTGCAGGAATATTTGTCGTTTATTTACCGATAATAGAAGAGGCTCCAATTTTTGACATTTTAAGTACCCTAGTTGCTGCTCTACACCTAACTTAATAAATCGCAATAATGGATTCTATATTTTTTTCACAATGACTAGGGATATTTACTTGATTTATCAGTTTAATACCAGCAATATCTTTAGCAGGCTTAGTACGAATGAAAACTATTTTTAATAACATACAAAAAACTTACCGGCCATTTACATTTAGATATTCATTTGTAAGTTAAAGTACGTCGTCACTACAAAAGTAGATTTAGTTAATATGTATCTCATACAAAAATGGTTGAACATGGTTTGTACGTGTTTGTACATGGTTGAAATTTGTCAATGCCTGCCGGTTATCATTACAATTTCGGATGACCAAACAGTACTCCTTAAACATTACTCAGTTGATAAATGTATGAGGGCCTGTTCTCTCTTTTTTTCATTTTGCTGAGGGTGACTATTTTTATTGACGTACGTTTTGATATTTTAAGGTCCGGTACTTTTACTCGCAGTTAAGGCCGGATTAAATAACCGACGCTAAGACTGTGAAAAAGGTATAGTCTAAAGGCCGCTTTATAGTTCGCAATTTTTATTGCCGGCAAGAAAAAATTGCAGCAATTTTTATTGCGCGCACGCGTGTATTTGTTAAGAAATTGCCCAAACAGACATAAATACGCGTGCGCACAATAAAAATTTCTGCATTTTTTCTTGCCGGCAATAAAAATTGCGAACTGTAAAGCGGCCTTAATGTGGAATGATGTACTATTTTCACAGTCTTATCGTCTGGTTAGTTAATCCGACCTTAACCGGGAGTGAAAGTACCGGACTAAGGTTTGTAAAGATATTATAAATAAATCTGGTGTGTTTCAGCCAAGGATTAAAAAAGGCGAGATATTGAAAAAAACTGTAGTACTTTCAAAGAAATTTATTTGACAAAAGAATATGATGCAAGAAATTATCATCCAGATCTCTTCGAATGAAGAAAAAAATTCGCAATGAAAGATTGGCGATACCTACTCAGTTTGATATTTGACACTACATAAAAATATAATTAATATGTTATACAATTTCGTAAAAAAACACAAATAAACCCATTCAACCTAAATCCTATTTCTATCGAAACTAAAAATCAGAGGAAAACCGATAAAAATATGCTAAAAACTTATAACTTATAACCGATAAACCTTGTTCTACATATATTATCACAAATTGTGCCTTAAAGCCGCTTTACAGTTCGCAATTATTTGTTTGCTACAATTTTTCTTGCCAGTAATAAAAATTGTGAACTGCAAAGCGGCTTTTAAGGTAAAAAATAATAAAGTGCTACACAAAAATCATAAAATGAAACAACAAATTGAACATTTAAGCATATTAAGTATGACGTAACAGCAGAGACGTAATGGCAGAATGATATTTTATATATGCCTATGCAATTTTACGGTCAATTCCTTAATAGTAATGTAATAAACAATATGCAAGAAGACTAGAACAAGGAGACCGAGCTCGCGTAAAATAGGTACCGAGAGAACGGCACCAAAATTTGTCTATGACGGCACTAATGACGTCGAAATCCGCTATGGTAATAGCGGCGTTGCGAGCGCCGCATTTCTTTGCTTCGGGAGTTTCGTAAACAGAGCGTCAAGAAGACTAGAACAAGGAGACCGAGCTCGCGTAAAATAAGTACCGAGAGAACGGCACAAATGACGTCGAAATCCGTTAGGGTATTAGCTTGTGCGCGCTACCGCTTTGCGCAGGTAATAGTCTGCCGTCATTTTAAGTTTATCTCCTTCTCCTCCCGAAACATGCGGCTAGGTCTCCTTGTTCTAGTCTTCTTGGTACTATGTAATAAATAATAAAATAAGTTAGGAGTTTTAGCACGTAATGGCTAATAGTGGCCCATACATTTACAGTCTTACAGACGGACTTTGGATGACAGGCTTGGTCTGTCAGTTTTAACCTGTGACGTTGCACAATATTACTTTCATTACTCACTAACATGAAATAAAGTTTTTCTACGACCGCTATGAAAAACAGCATTTTTCTCACACTTTACAAAACTACAAAGGTGTATGTATGTATGTATTGTTCATACTTGTGAAAAATCATTTCTCACAGTTCATTTCCCACACCTGTACATTTTAAATGGGGAATCGTCAACATCAAAATGAACGTAGTTGGCTGATCCGGGCGGCGGGCAATAATCGTACGCGTCATACTAGGTGCTTACTACTTGTATGTGCAAAAACAAAATTCATGAAAACAATAAATTGTTGCAATTTATAAAGAGATGGATTAAACTTACCCTGTTATTTACGTTGATGTGTGAAAACTTTGTGGGCCGCCGCGCTGTTTAGCCGGCTTTATTTATAAGTAAAACAAAATTTCTTTTCTACATTTTTATAAAAAATGTGTAGTCATAGAAAAAGTATAGTGTGCAAAATGTAACAACATGTGCAAAAATGCAATTTCTCACTCGTTTGAATTGCGCCACTCGCCTACGGGTTGTATCAGAACTTTTTTCAAACTCGTGCGAAATTAGCCATTTTCTGCACTTGTTGCACAATATACTATTGTCGGTTTAACTCGTTTATTATATCCGTGAAGGGCCAACACTTTATGTTAATTGTCACAAGTCTGTTGAAAAACATCAATCTTGGCGTGGCCCGTGGATTTTCGGCAAGTCGAAAGTCTTACGTTATATTTTGTAGGAACTACATATGTATAGTACTTAGTAAATAATTAATCATAATTACCATCTTAAAACTAATTATTTAATGGTATCATTAAATGAATGATAAACTGTTTATCAAGTTTCACAAATGACTGCTTCTGGGTATTTTTTTATGTTTGCGTGCTTTACTTTCTAAATTTTTGTATTCATCTGACATATTCTTCCGATTTTATTTTCCAAAGACATGGAATACTTTCGTAATTATATAAAATCTGTTAAAAATTGTTTAGACAAAAATCTCATGTTTTGATCCGTCATTTTGTGTTGTTCATACTAGAGCCACAGTCTTTACTCTATACTGTGCTAGAGCTAACTCCAAAACATATTCAATATAAAGGCGGTTTTCCACTAAACGGACAAAACAAAAACAAGACACAAACTCGTGTCGAATAAAATAAAACTGTAACTTTTCGCAAACTTTTTGAAGACTGGTATGTTTTGCGACAGTTGGTTTTGTTTTTCGAGTCCCGCTTGGAAGCGGTCACATCAAAAGATTGCTGACAACACTTGTTACTTTATGCCAAGAAGACTAGAACTAAGGAGACAGAGTTGCGGCCATTCGCTGTATAACGGGACGGGCTCGAATATGTCCGCCTCCAGGGGCGCTGTAAGCAGTGTCGTTCTGTACTAATCTGTGTGCGTTAGAGTCCGTGTGTATGTCCATGGTGCGAATACATGTGGCAGACGCTCGGCTAAAATTTTCGTAATTATCATTATGAAAATGTACTCAAAATATTTCATATTACGTGCTTCAACGTTGACAATACAACAAAGGAAAATATTTCGTCAACATCAGTAATCTGACGCTTCGGAACGCTTCTTGTATCGCACAATGCAATATAGCAGTTTCGAACCATATTTATTTAACATTCGGATTGTATTTTTATTAAAGCCAAACGGCATGTAAGCATACGCTTTGACAGTTTACATTCATAAACATTCACGTGTGGTCCGCTGCTCATTACGTAACGTCGAGTACAGCACTGCTTACAGCGCCTTCTGGAGGCGGACAGATATGAGCCCATGACACCGAACGAGTTCGGTTCGGTCTCTTTAGTTTTAAGCCTGGTTCTCAAGCTTCGTCATGTCACCGCGACATTTCCCCACTACTTAAAAAAAATGTTTATCTTCTTGCTCTATGCCCAACACGGACAAGGCCGGTCGCAAGACGTTCTAAAGACTGTTTTATACATAAAAATTGATTGCACAATAAATTGTAGAATTTATTTTTCAATAAATTGTTCAATTTTAGTAGCTGTTTACACTTTGCAATATATTGGTTTATTTTTCAATTCAACAATCAAACAATTTATTGGCCAATTTCAACACTGCCAACTCTCAATGACTAAAACCTAAGAGTTATCATAGGCACAGTTTAGAAATAAGGTATATCTTAGTGAGGTATATCTTATATCTAAACTATGTCATAAGTTTGTTCCTAAGAGAAACCGCTTATCTCATTATTAGGTTGGTAAAAAGTTACTAAATATCCCTAAAATTGGCCAAGAAATTAGAGCAAGTTCTAAATTCTACAATTTATTGTGGACAATAAATTGGGCGTAATTTCTGTTGTACACGTATTCCAATAAATTGAAGGTCAACTTGTACAATTTATTGTGAGAAAAATTGGTTTGTGTAAAACAGTCATTAGAATGTAACTGTATGGACCGCTAATGGTACAGTAACTAGTTCCAAAATTTTTCGCAGTGGCGCTGGCTTCTTAAATTCTGACGCCTTCTCTATACATATGAGGTTTGTTCCAACATGTACTGGAATCAGTTCAGAACTGTACGGAGTGTGTTTGCAAATTGAATTTGCGTTACAACAGACACAGAAATGATTCCGGTATTAGTTCAGAGAGCGTTCCAACATCAACCAAATTAATTTCGAATTGGTTCAAGAACGGTGAAATTAGTTCCTTCGAAGATGGAACTGCAAGGGACGCTTTGTAACACATGCGTAGTAACAACGACTTCGAACTTACGAGCAGACGATAGAAGAATAGGATATCATAAAGATTTTGTTTTTGTGTGTAATTATTTGGTTAGGTGTGAGTCTATTTTATTTATGAATTTACTTAAAATGAATGTCATCAACTAAAATATCGACAAATAAAATATTTGTTAAGCGAAGCAAGTGAAGAGAAGATTTAGAACTATTAGTATGCACACCAACTATATTATAGGGTCTAACAAAACTAAATTGTTGACTTAAATTACTTTAGCTTAGACATCAACCTAGATTGATATGATAGGACAAAACGCAAAGAATATTTAGTCTCAATCACAAAATATATAAATAAACTATTAATCTTTTAAGAAGGTAGATTTAAGGTTATGTTCAGAGTACTGTTTAATTTGAAATTTTTGGTGGAGGGAGAAATCCGCTGTTCCATCACATACCAGAGATTAGTACAGAACATTTGTTATATAATATACTATATAATAGATGTACAGAACTAATACCAAGTTGACACATGCGCACAAAATAATTCATTACTCGTTCAAGAATGTGCATAAGTATTCTGTTGGAACAAACCTATGTACATATGTACAATGTTTTGTGCTAACGCCTATTGGCAACACTGTTGGTTACCCTTGTTTCGTTCCTATATGTACATAAGAGCGCAAGGACCAAGGACCTTGTTATTTAACCTTATTTATTTGTGTTTATTTTGTTGACTGTTGAAAACTTAAAAGTGTTTGTGTTTGTGCTTGCTGTAATACACCACATAAATAAAATGAGTGAAATGGAAATAACTAAAGAATTGAAATGTGACATCGAACTTAACCAAAATCAGTTGAAAAATGCTATCCACAATCATCAGGTATGTATATGTTGTACTTCCGTAACGTAACATTTATTACAAATAACAACTGTGAGCAAATATTTCAAACTAATTTTAGCATTAAACATTATTTGGGTAATTAAGTTGGTGTTACAATATCTTTGGTAATATTTAGAAGGGTGGAAGTAATTTTATTTCAAGTACTTATGTAAATTAATTACATTGGAGACAAATTAAAGAAAATAACGGTTCCCTTTAGCAAAGGAACATGAATGGCTTCATTAGAAACATTATGATGAGTATTATTATTATTATTAAAGCATATATGTAATTATGTATTTAGTTATAATAACAAAGAATTAACGTTTAACGTTTCATTCTTGACAAAATATCGGCCTGTTACGTATTTCGAAACTGCTGAAAAAACTTAAGTTTACTTTCACCACCTAAATATATTTTTTTATATCAAGGGATGAAATCGATTTTGATGGCAATTACAGTTATTGCTTAAATTGAAAAATGTAGGGATCAGTAGTATTTGATTTATTCAAGTAGATTATTATTTCCCGTGAGTATATTAATTACATTAAGCTAATAGTACCAATTAATGACGTAGGTATCTCTTTTTTAACATATAAAGAACCAGCTTGAATTTTTCTTTTATATAATTTAGAAGACAATATAGCAAGATTCAATATGTTTGTAACTAATATGTACGTTTGTAACTAATAAGTAATACGTTTAGAAAATTATCTGAATGACAATTAGAATTGGCCCTCCTCTCTATCTATCTGCCGATAATATTCACGATAAACGAAGCTATTGTATTTTTTTATATGATTTTTAAGTATGGCGTTATTTGTACTTGAAAATGTATGCTATACCGGGTCTCTACGAAGATAAGATACACATCATACATACTTTAATATCTTTTAAATGGAAAGGGACGCGTTTAGGGTTTTCACTGTTGCATATGGATCAATGTATGTGATCCAATTATGGTTGTTTGACCATTTATTTTTTTATATATGTATATACGGGGTGTCCAGGAATTGAGTGAACAACATAATACCAGAGATTCCTGAACCCAATATTTACAGGATATTTAATTTTTTTTGTAGTAGGACTTTATAACACGTGATAGAACTTATAAAATTTAACACAAAAAGCTTATGTACGTAAACTAGGTCGGCAAAGGCTTAGTTTTCGAGATACAGGGTTTCAAATTAAATTTTAACAACAGGTTTTTTTAAATATTGTAAATATTTTTCAACAAGTTACATTAAAAGTTGATACGGGGGTTTTTGTGTATGAAAACCTACTACACTCGACTGACTCGACATCCACATATCCGAACTCCAAATTTCCGAACTCACGATATTTCCGAACTTTTTTCACGATATTTCCGAACTTTTCTCACGATATTTCCGAACTTGTACTTCCACACAACCGAACTTGTCGCTGTCGAATGTCGAATATCGCTGTCGAATCAGCCAGAAAAACCCATTGCGCATGCGCCAGGTTCGGTTATCCCGAGGTGAAGAAAGTTCGGAAATGTGGAATTTTGCGGAACAAAAAAATTCGGATTGTACGAACTACGAACATCGTTTTACTGTTTCTGCTAGAGGGCGCTCTGTACAGTACTCTTTACGAATTAAAATTATTATAACTTTTTCTTAATGTACATATGTACTTAATGACTTTTTTAATAAAAACTCTTATTTCCTTTCAAATTCTTGTCAAAATCCGCTAGTTTGTCTTGAATGAAAAAAATTATTTCACAATTTTCGAATTTATAAAAGATATATGCACGTCCATGGAATCATAAAAGTTGCACCGCTTTTTTTTGTTCCCCAGGCGTATTTATCATTTTCAATTAAAAATAGAAGGACTATACATGTATGTACATACATACGTACATATGTATGTATGTACATACATACATCTCACAAACTGGGCGTGTATAAGATTTTTTGACGTGATTTTAATGTTAAGCGCCCTAAAAACCTGAGGAAACGGGTAGTTTCGTCCAAAGGGGTATTTCTTAAGAACAATGTTATTGTTATTCCATCCTGACGCTGATATAAACTGACGGTGTTAGACTGATCTGAACTGCTACTGTCTTTCAATGGCCCATTCCAATAACACAGGTTTACAAAAAAAAAAAAAGTTGTCTGGATCTGGGGTCAGGCCATACGTTTCTTATGTATTTTCTTTTCGAGCATCGATGATTTTTATCAATGCTGAATTCGAATCTATTTTTAGTTTTGCTCTATCACGTCAGTATTTTGAAATATCCTAACCTAAAAGTGCAAAAAACGCGGTTTAAGGACGAAAAAACGATTTTTTCTCGGAAAACCAGGCGTGGGATCTTATAGTACAAACCTTCCTCTTTAAAATGCCGTTGAGTTTGCTCAAATATCTTGTTTTTCGCTGAGATATCGAATTTTGAATCGAATTGTCTGTTCATATCATATCCTTCCCAATACATTTAATTAGTACGGAAACCTTATGGTCATTATTTAAATTGCAATATCTCGGCGAAAAAAAAGCTCGAATTCGGCGTCAAAAAATACATAAGAAACGTATGGTCTGACCCCACATCTAGACAACTTTTTTTTCTAAACCTGTGTAATTATTAATTTATGTACATAGATATTAGATACACTGTTTATAGAACTCTAAATGTTTTCTTTTTTTTAGGATTGCTTAGCAAAGCTAAAAGAAAGTCCCTATGTAAGTATTTTACAAAAATATACTTAATAGTTTATATAATACAATAATATTATATTTCAGAACTTAGACCTACGGAGAGAAGTAGCGAAAGCTGAGGAGGAGATTATTTTTATTGGACTTGAACAGGTAACGTTACTATTAAAATGTTAGAATTTCAAAATATTGGATAAACGTAGTCTATTTTTCAAAAATATTTTCATTGCTATTGAGACAGAGTTTTCAAATGTTCAGTATCTTATATTCATAACAAGTATCACTTTTGGACATATGACTCCAGTTTCGCCAGAAGTACTACAACTTACGATTTTCAAATGGACCACCGTACATGTTATTGTATATTTGAAATCACATAATTCAGTTTATCTGAATTCAGTGATACCAAATACCTATGGGTCATTTCACGCGAGATTTACAATGAAAATTTTAATTTGACCGAAATATTTTTTTATTGTTCTTTACACCAAAATATTCGACACGTATTTTTTCGTTTTGGGGAAAACGCAAAAATTTGAGTATTCGAAATCTGAAAGTACAAAAAAACACTACATTTTTGTTCGCTGATTACTCAGAATGTCGGTACATTCGAAGAAAAAGCTAAGGCAATAAAATTTAGGATTTTTCTTCCTCTTTCCAGTCATGTCAAAAAAACATTTTGACAATTTTTTATTGTTTAATTAGCGACTTCATAAACAAATACACTTTTTTCAAAGTTGGGCATTTTTTCTCATTTTTTTTTTGCTATAAATATTGCTTAAACTATCAACAATTTACTGTAAAATTTATAGAGTGTGTAGTCTGTAACTTTTTTAGATACAAATTTTTGAAAAGAGGCGAGCACGCTTGGAGCGCGCGCTGGACGCGATGATTCTCGTATAAACTCGTCGCGACTCGCGGTTGTTCCTGTAGACGTGGTGATTCCGCATTTTTTGAGCCATCCTGCAGCAAGTGCGTCGAATTTAACATTTTTTTTATCAACAATGTCAGTTTCATTTAAAGATCGTTGTTGCAACCCTTTTAAAGAAAGCGGTCACACCAAGAGTGTTATTAGCTTTGTTCGCGGATCACTTTGCGCTTATTATTATTATATTACTTTACACTGAATTGGTTCAAGTACATACCCAATTAGTTGCCAGGGCAGGGATTCTAACTCACTATCGTATCGTTTGACTCGATACGATACCTACATTTGGAATTCCTAACTTGGTATCGTATCGTATTTTTGACATCCATTCGATACCAAAATCTCGATACCAAGCTAGCTATCGTTTTAGCAAAACGATATATCTATTTCTTTCTAATCTAATTCGATAAAGAAGGTTAGATAATCATCTCACTGCAATAATTTATGGCTGCTTCAAGGGTAGACATTTTAATTTTTAAAGCGATTTTGTATTTTCATTCCTCTGCATTTGCTAATGTTTGTAGTTTATTTGAAGATTAAGGTAAGGACTTTGATTATTTGCAAATCAACTCGTAACATAATCATTCATGTGACAATTGCTAATTATGTACATATTTTCGTACAGTGCTCTAACCTTAAAGTTGGATTTATAAACTCTGCGTTCGCGTTGGCGTTGGCGTCGAAAGTTAAAAACGATAGTTACAATGATGTGATTTATAAACACCGTTGGCGTTGACGTTCCGTTCAACTTGATTCAAGCCGAACTTTTGCCGTTCGCCGTTCGTAGCAAATTCGTAGCACTGACGTCACAACGAATAGCATTGCAGTAAAATAATCACGTGTGGTTTGTTTACATCGTGAAATATTGGTGGTAAGGACGCTTCGACGTTGTGTTCAATGTTTCTACTTCGATTTTTGAGTTATTTTACGAGTTTGTTTTAATTGTTGTATTGTATTGTATTGTGTTGTGTTGTGTTTACCCATTCGCAATATTTTTATTTTGATTTTTAGGTTATAAAAGTGTCATCACAACGGAACGCGAACGCCAACGCAAGTTTATAAATTGAAGATATTTCTTACTACGAACGCCAACGGTAACGCTGGATTTATAAACTATGCGTTCGCTTTCGCGTCGGCGTTGCCGTTGGCGTTCGTAGTAAGAAATATCTTCGATTTATAAACTTTGCGTTGGCGTTCGCGTTCCGTTGTGATTTGACACTTTTATAACCTAAAAATCAAAATAAAAATATTGCGAATGGGTAAACACAACACAACATAATACAACAATTAAAACAAACTCGTAAAATAACTCAAAAAACAATGTAGAAACATTGAACACAACGTCGAAGCGTCCTTACCACCATTATTTCACGATGTAAAACAAACCACACGTGATTATTTTACTGCAATGCTATTCGTTGTGACGTCAGTGCTACGAACGGCGAACGGCAAAAGTTCGACTTGAATCATCTCGAACGCCAGCGTCGGACGCCAGCGCCGTTTATAAACGACTCTACCTAAAACTGCTGTTTTAACTTTGGACGCGAACGCCAGCGCCAGCGCCAGCGCGAACGACGAGTTTATAAATCCAGCGTAACGCCGACGCGAACGCAGAGTTTATAAATCCAACTTAAGGATGCCTAATTCAAGCTCACGTATTCTTACAAAATTTTATCTTAAAACTTCAACTCGGATAATTCTCCTTGATGGCTTTCCACCAGTTTGAGGCAAGTTTCTTCGGATATGCACAGTCTTCTTTTCAATATGGCATGTAAAATCAACCGACGTCTGAAAATTAATATATAAAAAGGTTAAACAGTTAAATGTTGCTTTTGTTTACTTTTTTACCATTTTTCAATTTTCAAATTTTTCAGTGGTCTTGGCTCCAAACCCAAGAGCATTGAGTTTTTGTGTTGTTTCAGTCCACAGTTTCCCACAATGTATCTCACCCTTGTGGGCCAACCAATTTTCCAGTAGTGATTACAGGACTGTTTCATCGCTTGAAGAGAATTTACTATAGGGCATCTACTTTGGATGCCATCTCGAAATCTAAAAAAATATAAACATACAGTATTAAAAAATAGCAAATTACATATTATTAAATGTATATGAAGTGCTAACACAAGCATCTCTATTATTATATCTACATACCTACCTTATGGATGGGCACAGAACTTACAATAAAAAAGTTATGTTCCAGAAAATTTACGAAAATTAACACAAACTCTTTACAATCCATTATTTTTGTGGTTTTTATAACACATTATGGTTAGGGAGACGCTTATTAGATTCGTTTTAAGTTCCCTCTACACATTCGGCATAGACAAAATATAGAGAAAAAACGAAAAATCACACTTTTGAGGTTAGGAGCTTCTAGAGACGACCTGGAAGTCTGAAAATCTAGCTAAAGGAGTCTTTTTATTTATACTTCCGACCTGCCAATCCAGAACCTCGATTGGTTCAAGGGCCGATTTGACTCCTTACCCGGCTATAGCCTTTCAACACGTAAAAACAGTCATCAAAATGCTTGCAGTTGATTAGTTATTTTTAAATTGTATTTTAAAAATAACTACACAGCTATTAACTTATTTTAGTGCATAAAAAATAATAGTTTTTATTAATTTAATTTTTGATGACAGAAATTTAATTTATGTGTAAATTCAAAATTAGTTTAAAAATCAGTCTCATCTAAATTCGTCGTTTTCAAACTTCCATAGAATACGAACCACATGACATAATTACCTGATCATAATGCATTTTATAGGAAATTTTGTCTACCTTAATTTCGGAACGTATAAAATTTTCTGTAGCATGAATCGTTTAGGAGGTATAAGCAAAAAACTAAAAAAAAGTGCGAGAATTTCGTTGTTTTTCGCCTGCCAAAAGTTTTCCCCCGGCTTTCGAGGTCGAAAACTCAGTTTCATACTTCTCACCTTATACCAAACAGTCCTAGAAAAAAAAATAATTTGCTCTAATTAATGCAAGCTGAACCTTTCTGAGGCTACACATCAAGTGGGCTGTAAGCTTTTGCAATATTTTTTCAGCAAATTTTTGAAACGACCTCTTATTGAATTCTAATTTAGTCAATTTTGCAAGGTGTCCGAACAATTGCAACCCCATTCTTGAATTCATTGTCTACTATATGTAAAATTGAAATAGGCGTTTTTTTTGCTTAGATTTTTAAAATGAGTATAATAATATATATATTAGTAATCAGGAGATGAACCCAAATATTTAGCGTTATAATATACAGGGTGTTTCATAAGAAAAAAATGCATTTTTATTTATCGTGGTATTCTGCAATACCCTATACACATACATGAAAACTATTACCTACAACTTTTGTATTTAACATTTTTTTATATAAAGCCAAATTATAAAGTTAAGGAGGGGTTCATTTATAATGAAACACCCGGTACATGTCGTTAATGTTTCAAAAGTTGAAATTTGTTATGAATATAAGATGCTGAATATTTGAAAACTTTGTGTTATTGTGAATTTTGAATTATTGTGAAGTTATATGAATCGCTTCTGCATTGTGACGATAAAAAGTGCTCCCCCAAGTATACCACCAAGTACCAAATAAAGCAGTTTTGATAATGTTATTAAAATTGACAAATTTATTTTTGCTGTTCGAGAGTCAGCAATATTTTTATTTTCAAAGCCACCTAATATCAAATTAAGCCTGATTTTGTGTTGTTAATATTTCTAGATACTTATTTAATGTTTGATTGCGTTTTTTCTTGAGAATTTTTTATTATGTATTGGAGTATGTGATATCAAACTGTTGATAATAAGAAGCTCTGTTTGAATAATCTTATGAGCCTTTTTTTCTGAGCCTTCTGGGTATTTAAAATGCAAATTAAATTTTTTTTTTCGCAAGTTTCATTTGAAGTTTTTTTGGTATAGCCTTCTATTTAGGTTTAATAATAATCACACTTTAAGATATAATGTGGGTACCATGCTTCCTTATGAACATATTAAAAATCTTTATCTTTTTTTCTTCAGAAAAATCTACTGGAGAGATTAAGGGATGAATACAAAGCATACCAAAAAACATTAAAAACAAATATCATAAAAAACGGTATTGAAGAAAGAAGATTTAATCTAACAAATGCACTTAATCGTGCAAGAAAGCAAAATATGTAAGTATTGCTCAATTCTGAGTATTCCAGTCAACTAAGTAACAACGTTTATATTTTAGCTCTATAACACGTTCGGCATCAGCCACCTCTCTTTCCGATGATTCCTACGATAATCTCTCGGTCAACTCTTCTCCGGAACATTTTTCAAATCCAGTTGAGCCCCATGATGTGTCACAACCCGAATTCCTTACCTATTTTGGTTTGGCGACACACGATGTTTATAGAGAAATGCAGAATAAAAGAGCCGAAAGAAAGAGGCGCAGCACAGCCAATCCTCATTTTTTGTATGGAAATAAAGGTTGGGATTTTTTGACCGAACAGTGTATGTATTTGCTTATTTTTTATTTTTACATTCTAAGGTATTGATTTTCCTTAAGTGTTTTTTTAAAATAATTTTGAGTGAAGCCATTTCTGTTTTAATGGTATCCCACTTAGGAATGAACTCTATGGGGATTTCCTAAACTATAAAATATATAATAGGGGTTAGATTTAAATAAAAAATAGGAAAAAGAAGGACAATAAAATGTCGAAAAATATATCACATCTTTAACTGGCTTCCATATTTTTGGAAAAAAATGAATTTTCGGAACAAAATTCAATTTTTTTGTGACTACCTGATTTTATTGGCAACATCCAATTTCTAATGACAAATCAGCAGTGATACTTAACAGTACAGTAGGTACGGTCTTTTAATCTGATCATAATAAAAATGTGTAAAAAGAAACGCAAAATCAAAACTACGTATTAATAAATGCAAACAGCTTGTCTTTATGCCGATAGAATTAGAGATAGCGAGAACAAAACTTTTAAAACCGCCGTGTATTTGGCACTGATAAACAATTTAAACCTGGTGCTGATAGTTCTGCAGTACCAGATTATTAGGTTATCGGTTTTAAAGATTTTCATTGTAGAAGGGCTGTGGAGGAACTGAGTGTGCTCTTCTCTATCTCTAGTAGTTTTTTTATATTATTATTGAAGCCGGCTAAACAGCGCGGCGGCCCACAAAGTTTTCACACATCTCAACGTAAATAACAGGGTAAGTTTAACCCATCTCTTTCTAAATTACAACAGTGTATTGTTTTCATGAATTTTGTTTTTGCACATACAAGTAGTAAGTAGTATTACGCGTACGATTATGGCCCGCCGCCCGGATCTGCCGGCTTTAATTATTATTAACCAGTTACAATAATTTTAATGTTAAAATGTTGGGCACAACAAAACGGTACTTTTGAAGAGGATCGAACATTTTTTTCTTGAATTCACTTACTGTAATATTTTTTTTGGGGAGTCAAAAATGGAAAAAAAAGCTTTTGGTATTTTTTGAGCAGAAAAATAGCTCTCTTTTAGGCTTACTGCCATTCAATCCTATAAAAATGGCACAGCTCTTCAAATCAGATGACAGGGCTGGCCATCTGATTGACCCCCTGTGACTTTTTTTACTGGGGTTACAATAATGATAGACATTGTGAACAGTAGACGGTTACACTTTGCGGTTAAAGTAAAAATTAGTAGTAGTTATGTTAATAAATAAGGTAGTATTCATGGTAACTACGAGTTATATTAAATACTAAGTTGTCATTAAATACTAACTTATTCGTTGCCTTTGGGGCTTGTTTGATTTGCAAAAAAAAAACTTTGTAATAAATATTACTAAAACAAAAGGAGTACTATATAAAAAAACAAATACACTGTGCAAAAAACGCAGCTGTAAAACATTAGAAAAAATGAAGATCGTCAGAACATGCAAAAAAATAAGTCGAACAACTTTAATCGAAAAGGTTTACTATAAAATCCAGTGTAAGGCCACACTATTAAAAGTTTATTTTGAGTAAAGTTGCGATCCTTATGAAAAAAATTGAACAGGATTTATTATATTATATATATATAAATATAATAGAGAAAAGAAAATATACGTCGAGTTTCAATGTATAATTTTTAGTTTCATTTGTGTTTGACTAAGTAATAGAGTGGTTGATTTTTTTTTTCTAGTTGCAACCCTCAAATCGATTTTGGTAAGTCATTTAATTGTCTACATAAAAATGTAACGTTCAAATAAAATGATATACGTTATAATATTTAAATGGCACTAGCAGTAATCCTAATCAAACATTAATATATTTGATGATGAAATAACGTATCACACAAATATGTATATAAATTCTATTATATTTAATTAGCATTACTTTGAAACTACTGTTAGCTTACTGAAACTGTTACAGTTAGAACTGTCACATACTCTTTTTACAAAATGGTGTGTTTGAAGTACTGGTATAATTTTTTACTTGTATTTTTTCCTTTTGTTTAATTTAAGGCTCCTATTTCTTCAATGTATTTAAATAATTCACTAAATAGGAAAAAAATGATGACAAAAAAAAATATATTTTTTTGTTTCTGTAAAATAACACTGTTTCTTTAAAATCATAAAAATAATGGAGGCAATCCGAACATAGGACTGCCAGACCTCCCGATTTGGGCGGGAGCCTCCCGATTTATTACTGTCCCTCCCGCTTTTTAAATACTCCCGATTTCCATTTAAAGCTCCCGAATACTTCCGAATTCATATCAATCCTCAATTTCTCATTCATAAAGAAATTGCCTTAAAAACTGTGTAAAAATAAATAAAATGCAAAACTTATTCTTGTGAAAATATTTTTGTATAAATGGATTTTTCATTGAAATTCTGAAGTGCCAGGAAAACGCGTGATCTTGAAAATTTTCAAAATTTCGCGCTATTTTAGGGGAGATAAGCTGTCCTCCCGATTTTAATTTTTGAAAATCTGACCTATCCGAACACCAAACTTAAACACTTGACAACACAATAAAAATAGTAGACACATTTTCATATATGAGTTAATTTTAAAAATTAGACATGTTTATTTGAATTCAATTTTAATTTTTCACAAAAAAATTTGCAATTGCATAAAGATGCAAATAGATCACTTGAAAATATTGTGAACGAAAATGAAAAAAAAAACATTAGTACTAAACTTTATTGTTTTTTATATGTAACTATTATATGTAATTATTTTGGAACTTTGAATTTAAAGAATTGGTCATGGATGTATTGCTATCTTGGAAACTATAAGGGATAGGAAAACTGTTCAACTGGCAAAGTTGTAGACAATTTTATGAGTCACTTATCGCCTCTTAGAGAATGCCTCCGATTTTTTTTTTACTTTGAAATATTTTAGAAAAACCGAAAACATGCATTTTCTTCTCAAGGAAAGTGCCGCAACTCGACAACACCACAATATAAAATTAACAATTTGTAACTATACTTATGAGTTACCGCGTTAAATTTAATTAAATCCGGCTGCCAACATCTTTTTCGAAACGTTCTGAAAAGCGACAGCCCAAGTATTTTTTTTCAAACTTGTTAGAAAATCCGAGTTCGAAATGTCTATCTTTTTTTAATACATTTTTGAATAGTATGACGGTTAATACAAGCATTAGCCAGCACATGTTGCATACGCTGTTAATATTAATTACACAGCCACACACAAAAAAAAAGTTTCTGTCCTGGGGGTTTCACTATGTGTACTATATGTACTATATATGACTATGTGTACTACATGTTTTTGGGGTCGCCGAATCCGAATCCGGGGTCAGTTTCATCCCAGCACGTCTGGGTTCGGCCATAACCTCAAAAACCACCCTCAAATTTGCCATATCCGTTAAAACCACAAACACTATGGCTCCGAAACCTCATAATCCTATAACACAATAACTCAATGGTTGTACATTATGTTGGATTACGGCATGTACATAGCAGTCGGAGTTATTTATTTATTCAGAGATTCATTAATTTATTTACAGATTTATTTATTTATAGATTTCTTTATGGTGTATATTTGCTTGAGAACTCTAAAATCAGTTTAATTGTGAGAGATTGCGATACATGATTACAGCATCGAGTTATGGGGTTATGTAGTTGTGTGGCTATGTGGCTGTGGGGTTATTGGGTTATTGTATTATAGTATCATGAGGATTAAGAGCCATAGGGTTTGTGGTTTTACGGATATGGTGAATTTCAGTGTTTTTTGAGGTTATGGCCGAACTCTAACGTGCTGGGATTAAACTGACCCCGGATGCAGATTCAGCGACCCCAAAAACATAGAGTACACATAGTCAGACCCCCACGTCAGAAACTTTTTTTTTGTGGCTGTGTTATAAATTAAGTGCTGACTATTATTAACTGTCATTGTATTCAACGTATCATGGACTTCTTTTAAAAGTGCAGTGTGTGGAAGGTTTAATTAATTTTTAATGTATAATGTGTTTTATTACTCATAGTATAATTAAATTTGTATGATGTTTATTTATCATTTTCGCATAGCCTTTCGACTGAAGCGCCAAGAAACTTTCCGTTGACAAGTTTGGAGAAAATACTTTCTTCGGACTGTCGCCTTTCAGAACACTTTGAAAAAAATGTTGGCAATTTTCCTTTGATTTTTAATAATAAGCGGCGCGCAATATTTGAAGAAGGCGATTTTTGTGCCGAATTGTGTTTTTGAAGAAACACAATTGAACACAATTAGTTGAGTTGTGTTGAATACGATCTTCGTGGCGTAATAAATACTACACTAATCAAAACGAAAAAGGAGCCACTTAATTAAAACAATAAAGAGCTTAACCGCACATTTCTGCTTTTTTTTCTTTTTTCCTGTAAGCATTACAAGTAGATTACAAAAAATTGTACTAAATTTTTAGAGAACAGTACAATATATTTCAATAAAAAAAGAATTGTAATAAAAAGTTATTCCAGTAGAAAAATATCCACATTTTTAACAGTGGCTCCTTTTTCGTTTTGAGTAGTGTATTTATAAATTAAATAGATTTTAATTAATTAATTTAACATGAAATTAACATCTCTAGGTTGCACTAAGATAATATCTTAGATTGTACTATATACCGATACTGCCCTCTAGAGACAGAAACGCGCCAGAATTCAAACAAATAATCTATATTTTAAACGACATATATATGGAACTATTATATATTATTCACAATTATATAAATTTATAAATACAAATTTCAATTTCAAAGTTGACCCGGAGAATAACGTAAGAAACCCGGAGCCCGGAGATACTTCGTGGAAACCCGGAGTCTCTGGGTCATTTTCATGGAGGTGGCAACTCTACATATGACAGCCACTTGTCAAAAGTTAGACATAACCGAAAAGCTTAGACATGACCCCTATTTCCATCTCACTCGTTCATAGCCAGAGTTGATGACGTTTTTTTTTGGATGTTTATACTTAGAATACGGTTTTATTATCATCGTTGACTGATGAAGTGAAATATTTTTATAATGAACCTAAAATTGCAAAGTACAAAAAATGTTGACAGTACAAAGTTCTAACATTATCACATTTTCCTTAGGAAGAATACGAAAACGTGAGTTTTATACCACTTTTAAGATTTAAAATGGTGTAGTTCAACACGATGAACAAGATTGCGCCACTAACTCTATATCGAAAAATGATGGATAATGTGAGTTTTGCATCTGTACCCCTCAAATGTGTACAGTTATAATTTGTTAATTTTATATTGTGGTGGTGCCAAGTTGCGGCATTTTTGCTGAAAAAGGTTTTTAAGATTTTTTGTTAGTAGAAATAAATAAGTTATAGCAGATTCTCGAAATTGCATGTTTTCGGTTTTTCCGAAATATCTCAAAATCCAAAAAAGTAAGCGGAGTTAAGTTACTCATAAAATTGTCTACAACTTTGCCTATTTAACCGTTTTTCTATCTCTTATAGTTTCCAAGATAGCAATACAACATCCGTCACCAATTTTGAACACACTGTATGGGAGATGTTCTTATTCTTGTGAGACGGAAGTCATTGTTATGTGTAAATTATCGTGATATTTCCAATTTTCTTATTTCCAAATTTTGGTCTTCTATTTTGTTTTCATTTGCATTATTTTTTCGGCATGAATTTGTTCTTGATTTTCTTAACGAATTCACCGTCTCGTGGTTCTTCATAGTTCTGTGGTATTTAGCCAATTATAAGACAGGAGTTATTAACACTTTTAAGGGGAAACTCATTGGAAAACTTTTATTTGTAAACGAAATAGATGTCAATCTCTGAGGCTCAATTTTGATGACCAATTTAATGGTGAAAACCGCATATCGATATCTATCACGCTTTTAGAGATATAGGGTGTTTCTTAAAAATTTGTATTTTTGAAGTCCTAACTTTTCTCTCTACATTTTTTTTGTTTCTACGAAAACATTTGCAAAACACTTTTTTTTTGTACAATTCAATGGTTTAAGTAACTTTTTCTAAGCAATATTTACTGATTTAACAAAATATAATATTTTTCTGTTACTTTAAATTTAGCTCTGTATAGAAAAACATGTAAATTCTTTGTTTGAATTTCGCACATGGGGATTTTGAGGAGTCGTGATTAACGCTATGGATTCAGATTTTAAATTTAGAATTTAAATTTCGAGAGTATAAAAAAAACCTTAGCAGGCCACGGGGCTGCATCGTAAAAGCCACGCTAGGGTTAGAAGAAGCCCTCTTTATGCGCTTTAAAACAAAAAATTTAATTATCTTCAGAAATGAGGATTATATGGATTTGTACATAAATGAAAGTAGACACCCTGTAAGGATGTATCAAGTTAGATTGAAACAAATTATTGAATCACTTATGAATTTTAAAAGTAGAATATTTCAAATATTTCTCTACTAGCGCAACAATTTTTACAGTATTTAATTTTCCTCCAAGTGACTACTGTCACTTTTAAAAAATATGTAACTTTTTTAGTAAACAATACATTTTTATACCTTATATAAATATGAACCTTTTTTTTCTAGAAACGGAAGCGTAACACATTCATTATGTCTCCAATTTCTCCACCTCATACTCGCCAGTCGATAAAAAGAAAATTAGAAAGAGGTTCACCACCACCTGTAACGTCTAATTCGAAATTGGAGTTAAATGAACGTGATTCTGTAAACAAACCTGTATATGGATCTTTTCCAACAATTCCCAATTTACCTAGCGGTCTTATAATAGAAAGAGTCAGTCCTGGCAGTGTTTCACCAGATTCCAAAGCATGCATTATTTGCAAACAACCTGGTAGGTCTAAATATTTTAAGTTTACGAAAAAGTTTTTCAGGAAGAACTTTTATCATACTCTTTGTACAGTTATAATAATGCATCTTCAATTTCATTTGGAGTTTATGTATTCATGGGTTGCAGGCTATACTGCCTCTTTTGTTTTTTTTTTTTTTTTGTTTCTGGCCATCGCCATGGCTGATGAGTTCCATTAGAACGAAACAGTTGCCCGTAGTTTGATTGAAATGCTTGAGCCCTGTGGAAGTTATTTAAGTTAAGAACTCCTATATTGACTACTATAGTACAAGTAAGCCTTCATAGCTCCTATACAGTCAATGTTCAGTTACACCTCTTGTAAGTGATGACATCTTCAGTTTCATTTGGAGTTTATGTAATTGTAAGGAATAATTAAAAAAACGTCATCAAAGTTGACCAAGCATATTTTTCGAGGACCTATTTCTATTCTTAATCTTAAGTTTATAACCATACTGAATTGTCAAGGCTGTCACATTATATGATGGGTACTTTTACTAGGGATATAAAAAACAGAAAAAAAACCTTATTAAAAATACTGTTTAAAAAAAAGACATTTTTAAAGAAAATGACAACAATTTATACACACTTGGGCTATTATTTTAACTGAATCAATAATGTGCCGCAGTATCCACAGTGGTCCATTAATTTCTTATCATTAAGTTCCATATCGCCAACGGGAGTTTCAAAAATTTAATTTTTTAGATAAGGCCAGAGAAAAAAAATCACGGTGTCAAATCGCAAGATATAGGGGAGAAACTAATTATACGATCCTCAAAAAATTCGCCTATATAATTAATTGTTTCCCTAGTAGTATGTACACAATCTCCATATATAACCTTGCAATTTGTTGTCCTGTAACATTTCTACAAAAGGTGTTACGATTTCTAAACAATACCTCTGCATTCAGTATTCCATTAAAAAAAAAACAGGTCCAAGTATCCTCCTGCTCAAAGCTGTTCACATTTCAATTTTTTATGGGGGTAGTGGACTTTCAATATAAAAGTGAGGATTGTCTGCACTCCAAAGTCTCTTATTCTGAGGGTTAACATAGTCCGAAAGATGAAATCAGATGGCCGCATCAGTAAAAAAATCTTTTTCAAAGACTACATCGTTATTGGTAAAATGGTTAATAAACCATTGGCAGAATTGTAGTCTTAGAGGTTCATCCCCTCGGAGAATTTCACGTGTGGCGTGCAGATGATATGGATGGAGCTTCAAACCGTTTTTCAAAATTTGTTGACACGTATATGGCAGATTCACTTGTTGGCTCAGATGGCTAATTTATGTTATTGGATTGTTCGTTATCACATGTACCATTTCAACATTTTCTTCTGTCCTTACTCTGGGTCTGTCACTTCCTTGTTTCCGATTGATACTTCTAGTCTGCCAATATAATTTAGGAAACGTTTTACTGACCGGCTAAAATGGCATGTCTAGAATAAATTTCAGTGAAACACGCCTCTATTCTTCAATAAGTATGAATTCCATTATTTATTTTACAATTGTGACGGCCACTTCAAAAGTTTGGCAAGAAAGTTTCACTTTGACATTACCACTATTTTCATCTCTCTCTTTCATAGCCAGATTTAATGACTTTTTTTTAATGGCTCGTTATAATAATTATGAAAATTGTTATTCAGTTTGCTATACGAATACAAATATTACAAAAAACTAAAATCTCTGGCACTAAGTTGATAATACAAGTGATTAAATCAAAATTACGACTTCATACCTTGAAACAATTATAAAAATTATCTAACTCTGAAAAAATTATACTGAATAGTGCGTAATTAGATAATACATTTATGTTTGTTGTGTAAATACTTTCATCATTAATAAATCATAACTGATTTTCCTCAAGAATCGAACTTAACGATAAAACAGTAATAAAACTCTACACAATTCTGAAAAGAGGCTTCCTTTTTAATGAAACAACTTGATTATTCACCCTCTTCACTTCAAAAACTTGTTGCTTGGAATGTATTTGTCGATGTTGACACCACAACTGCATTCGAAGACTAAGCTCTCTATGCTTAGACCACTCCCACTGTGATTATTACTGCCCATCCACAACTCGCAGTTGAAAAGAAATTGGTCGAACTTTATTTACAACAGATATTACACTCAAGATGTGTAGGAGTATATGCAACCATAATATGTAAAAGCAAAGCAAAACCCAGAGCTAACTATGATTTTATTAGAATTATTGAATCATTTTTATTTTTAACCGTATATTTAGTTTTTAAGCATAATATTGTGAAAATAAGGCAAAATATCTGAAAATATATTTTTACAGGTGTGTTGTCCATTTGCGAAGTTTGTTTAAATGGTTTCCACATTAGCTGTCACAATCGTCCATTAACTCAGACACCAAGACAGTGTCCAAAATGTATTACAAAAGAAGTAAGGACTATTGGTTCTTTAAATGTGCCATCTGGGATGAGCGTATCGTATATAACTCCTTCCGAAGTCTCAGGTTAGATCACATCCAATGTTTCCGTGAGTTCAGTTTTATAATATATTCATATGTACCACTACTCATATGTTGCACTGTAAAATGTTGATATTTTACGCAGAAAGATTTAAAGAACATATTTAATATAATAGCTTGAAATATTTTAGCAACGGGTGTGAATTAACTTATGTATTGAATTCACACATTATATAATTGAATGTATTAAATATTGGCTCATACATCTAAAATCTATTAATGTCAGATTTCAGAGCTGCAATCGACAATGTAAAGAAATAATTATTCATATTTTTATACAGGGTGCTTCTGGATGAGTGGCCTATTAAGTGTTCTGGCCGAATTACAAATAATATGACGCTGATGCTCTACTCGCCTAAAATAATTGCTACTTTCGGTCATTTCCGTATATTTCGGGAGCGAATACTAACTTTGTTATTTGATGTGGCATGTTACTATCCACTAAATACTATCTTTCAAAGAACAAAATTAGAAAAGATTTGTGAAAGTGGTGAAGAAAAATCCATACATATTAAATGTAGATAATGTTTCTGCATCAAAATTACTTACTACAGCTTGCATGAGCAATAGACTACCAATATTTGATGTCATCTCCGCTATTTTTAATTTTTTTTGTTGGATTGTATGTACAAAACAATCAAGACAGTTTTGGGTGATACCATGTAATATTGGCTATCAGTTGTCATTAAGGTCACCGATTTTGTTCATATTTGATGAAAAGTTTTCAATAGTGATTTAGCGGATATGTGCCAGTGGGATATGTGACTTTTCCATTCAAAATAACATCAAACATGTTATCAGAAGCGACATGAACATGAGAGAGGTCACGTGACAATATCGTCGCCCGGCGCGAAGGATGCAAATGACGCAGCTGCGCTCCCCGAGCAGGCCTATGAAACTCCTTATGTTCGCAATGTATTTTCCGTGGCTGGTTAAATTCACTAAAAAGTGGGGAGGAACTAAATCCTCGAGATGGCGCTGCAAGGCTTATAGTCCGCTCTGTTGTAAACATTGACCATAACCTCAATTCAAAGCACAGTTTTTTTTTTGTAAAATTGAATTTAAAAAATGCCGACCCGGTGCATGTTTTCACATACTTGAATGGTTTATTAACAACTCTTGTTGTTATCAGCATTTTAACTTGCAGTAATAAAGTGTAACATTTTTCTGCAAGTTATTCGCATATACGATTCAAACTTCGCGGGCTACAAGGGTAGCGGAGAAGCGGACTTCTTTCCTTACAGCGCCAACTAGTGGCCGCGACATTCACCAGCCAATCTTTTTCCAAAGTTTCATAGACCTGCTCCCAAGTGCTAGGGAGACGCGGCAACGCGGTTACGCAATACACTGGCGCACGTTTTATTCAATATCTCCAGAAAAAACCCAATGTGCAACTTAAAATTTTTAGGGATTATTCTACTATATTTGAGGATACACCAAATATGAAAATAATCTAAGATCATATATTTTTGGAAAAGCTGATCAAAATTTGCTGCCAAACTTCATCAAGCTGTTGCGGAAAAGTTATTAAACATAACCTAACTTTTTTATATTGAGAAATTTCATGCTGATACCAAATATTTTTGGTTTTTATTGATATCTGCAAAATTAGTGGAGATAATGCCGCTCTTCTGAGACCTGGCATCTTGCCGCAACTGAGGTGAATGAATTTTTTTAAATTTTGACATCAGAATATCTCGAGTATGAAATGGTTCCTCGCCGAACTGCTTGGCACACATCCACTAGATGACTATTGAAGACTTCACAAAATATGATCAAAATCAATAACATCGATGCCAACCGATGGCCGATTTCACTTGGAGTCCCCCTTTCTTTTTTGTCCACAGCCTTTTATTTGTCTATGATTTTAATTTAAAACTTCTAAAATATTTCCGTCACCATTTTATATTAAGCCGCATATGGATTTATAGTATCGCCTACACGTAAGTTGCTGTATGAGCTTGGCTTTAATTTTGAGAAAAAATCCTTTTATAGGATGATGAGTAAGGCTGTCAAAGATAGCTGTGCGTCATAACCGCTGCATACATTTTTAATGCGATGAACATTTCATTTATCAAATCTACAAATCTTGTCTATTCTAAACCAAGATAGTTCATCACTAGGATTGGCCGATCGTGCTACATTATAGAGACGTGCGGCAAGCATAGGTAGGCCAATGGGTTCAGTCGTTTCGCCCGACCGTCTGGCAGACTCTAGCATTATTATTAGTGTGTTCAATGTGCAAACCCTAAAAAACAATCATTTACTGACAAAGTGAATAAAGTTATTGGTGATTTCGAAGATTTATATGATAAACAACTATTTCGTGAGTTCTGGAACAAATAAGTTCCAGAGATGCCGTTACCAGATCGCACAACTTTATGTAACTATCTACCAACTGTACACAATGACTTACTAAACTGGATTAAAAGTGCATTAAAATATATACAGTATAATGCAGTGGAGTGAGTCTGTTTCTAGTTACTTCCCTTTAATACCCCTGTTAAATGACCGCCTATGGCGTGCAGCGAATTTTTGACAGCCTTAGTTATGAGATTAGTCATATAGACAGCCTTAGCTAAAATAATTAATTGACATACATTGAGATTAATCGGTGATGGGCCCAAAAACCAGCCTACCAGCCTTTTTGACCCTTCTCCTTTACTCTATTATTATTTCAACCTTTTCCAATCCTGCTCTCGAGAATAATGAAAATAATTTTCAACATTGTAATTATCTGTAATACTACTTACTCTCATGTATTCTCATTACTCAAACTGTATTCTCATTTATTGTTGTTTAATTTGCTTCATAGTGATATAAATGCATCATAGTTATAAAAACTTTACAAATTAAACATTAATTTGCATCATAGTTATAAAAACTAATACCCCTGTTACAATGATTACGCCTATGGCGCGCAGCGAATTTCTGACAGCCTCAGTTATGAGATTAGCCATATAGACAGCCTTAGCTAAAATAATTAATTGACATACATTGAGATTAATCGGTGATGGGCCCAATTTGATCGAAAATTTGTCTATTAAATTTTTTAGCTGAAAGTCGACTACCCCGTTCGTGCTATCGTTTCTTTAACGAACTTATTGCTATAGATCACCTCATTTGGACCTAATTCACTTGCCTGCACGGTATCAATGCGGAGGCATTCATAGTTTTCAGTAAAACGCTCGCATTAGATCGAAAATTTGTCTATTAAATTTTTTTAGCGAGTCGACAACCCCGTTCGTGCTATCGTTTCTTTAACGAACTTATGGCTATAGATCACCTCATTCGGACCTAATTCACTTGCCTGCACGGTATCAATGCGGGGGCATTCATAGTTTTCAGTAAAATGTTCGCATTTGATCGAAAATTTGTCTATTAAATTTTTAGCGAAAGTCGACTACCCTGTTCGTGCTATCGTTTCTTTAACGAACTTATGGCTGTAGATCACCTCATTCGGACCTAATTCACTTGCCTGCACGGTATCAATGCGAGGGCATTTATAGTTTTCAGTAAAACGCTCGCGTTTGATCGAAAATTTGTCTATTAAATTTTTTAGCGAAAGTCGACAACCCCGTTCATGCTATCGTTTCTTTAACGAACTAATGGCTGTAGATCACCTCATTCGGACCTAATTCGCTTGCCTGCACGGTATCAATGCGAGGGCATTCATAGTTTTCAGTAAAGCGTTCGTGTTTGATCGAAAATTTGTCTATTACATGTTTAGCGAAAGTCGACTACCCCGTTCGCGCTATCGTTTCTTTAACGAACTTATGGCTGTAGATCACCTCATTCGGACCTAATTCACTTGCCTGCACGGTATCAATGCGGGGGCATTCATAGTTTTCAGTAAAACGCTCGCATTTGATCGAAAATTTGTTAATTAAATTTTTTAGCGAAAGTCGACTACGTTCGTTATGTTTTATGTACCAGGAAATAATAGATTATAGTTTTAGTAAAATAGAAAATTGTTATTAAATTTTTTAGCGGAAGTCGACAACCCCGTTCGTGCTATCGTTTCTTTAACGAACTATGGCTATACCATATGGCTATACCACCCTACCAGCCTTTTTGACCCTTCTCCTTTACTCTATTATTATTTCAACCTTTCATTTCCAATCCTGCTATCGAGAATAATGAAAATATTTTTCAACATTGTAATTATCTGTAATACTACTTACTCTCATGTATTATCATTACTCAAAACTGTATTCTCATTTCTTGTTGTTTGATTTGCATCATAGTTATATAAATCTAGCTCCCTAGCAAATGAGGGAATAAGCTGAAATGACAGGTACTAAGTTTTTCCAACATCCGTTGCTATTTGCAAAAAGTGAAACATATGCGTATATTAATACTATTCATATACATTATATAAACATTTTTAAATATAAAGATACTGTAAACTATATGGTGCATTTTCGAAAGTTCTTATTTTAATTTAATTTAAAACATTATTTACTAGTCTTGTAATGTAATTTTGTCAATGTCACAATCAGAGGGCTTGTTTAGTATGAGGTACAAACCAAACATTTCCAGAATTTAAGTTTCGCGTTCAAACCATATGTCGTACCTTTCAGCTGTACTGAGGTAGTGTACGTGGTGTTAGGCAGATAAAAAAAAAAAGAATTTTAGGGCTTTAACGAGGTTACTGATGGGTGACTTTAACATTGACCTGGGAGATCAAATTTCAAGGCCATTTCATGGTCAATTTTGTTTTTTCAAACGGGAATCTGTATTTTTGACACCAGAAATGAAATGAGTGAGTTTTATATTCCTATATGTATATTACCTTGACATTGACCTCAAGAGCAAAGGTCAAGGTCAAATACTTTTTCGAATGGAAACCTATTTTAGAGTCCAGAGTGGAGTGAAGGGTCACAGTTTATATATGAATGATTAAGTTAGTTAATTTCGAAACTAAGTTCATTTCATGGAACATGAAAAGGGGGAGGGTCGATAATGCCAGTTTTCGACCCAAATTGGATTTGGGTAAAAAAATTTTAAAAAAATTCCTGTAGTATCTACTGATGAACTAAGTCAATTCCACTCTAAACGGACCACCTCCTAGCTTCTCCCAACCACCCCTCAAAATAATGAAAATACCATCACTTGGTAAGAGCATTTTCAAGATGTATGTGTATTTCTATGTTTTTGGGGTCGCTGAAACCGAATGTGATCATCAAAAATCACTTCAATTGCCCATTTTGGTCGAATTGACAAAAAAGCCCGTAAAAAAAGCGTGTGGGTCACGGAACCCCGACAGAAGTGAAACTTCATAGTGGTGCGTTACTATAATAAATAACCAAACTCAAAAAAGCAAAAAAACCTATAAGTTCCTAGAGCGCACCACCTGGACATCGTCATCGGCGTTTATTGACACTGCAAATAACGTTTCTTATATAATTAAACATAAAACATTTATATTGTATCGTACTATATCCATATATAGTGGCAACGGACCGACCGACCTACGTTGACGTTTATAACATAGATACTATAAACGGCGAATCGACTTTGGATGGTTGGAATGTCGAGCTTTGTGCCCATGGGAACTTTGGTTCTCCTCTTTCTTCCAAGTAGCGCAATTTACCGAGAGATAACTTCCATATGAATCTTGCTGGGTTCTTTCTAATGATTGTGAGGGCATTCAATGTTAAGGGGTAATTGAGTAGGTGGACATTATTTTGTGTAGTTATATTCGGTTTCAGCGACCCCAAAAACATAGAAATACACATACATCTTGATTTTATACGAAATTGAAATTTTTGACCCCTTCCAAGGAGTGGTAAGGGGGTGCTAGCGGGAAAATGGGCAATTAAAATGATTTTTTATGGTCACATTCGGTTTCAGCGACTCCAAAAACATAGAAATACACATCTTGTATTTCTATGTACGTCATGAAAATGCTCTTACCAAGTGATGGTATTTTCATTATTTTGAGGGGTGGTTGGGGGAAGCTAGGAGGGGTGGGGAATGGTCCGTTTGGGGTGGAATCGAATTAGTTCATCAGTAGATACTACAGGAACTTTTTTTTAAATTTTTTCACCCAAACCAATTTGGGTCGATAAAGCCGATTTATCGACCGGCTTTATCGACCCTCCCCCTTTAATTAATCCATTCCGGACGGGAATAGATCAGCTGTAATTAATGCGCTGGCCGGGCGCTAGGAATTTGCGAATGACTGGCGAACCTGCGAGCACTTCAAAACTACAACAAATACAATGGAAATAATATATTTTTCGTTGTTCCAAGCATTTCCACGCTTTAAAAAAAATACTAATTATGCTGATATAATATATTTTTTAGAACTATTTTGTTTTTTGAATTTTCGTCTAAAAATTATTTATTGTTTGAATAAATTTTGTTGTGTCAATATTTGTTTCTATTTATTGCTTATAAAATAATCAATCACTAACACCTTACTATTGGCACTAGATTATCACGTCCAATTTATCCAAAAAAACACTTTTTGTTATTTAACCATACAACGTTAGATTATAACAAAATGGTTTTATGTATGACAACTCAGCTGTCATTAAATATTCTCCTTGAATCAATTGAAAACTTTTCACTTTGTTTACATAGCATCAAGTAACACTATACACTACCTCGGTACAGCTGGAAGGTACAACATGCGGAAGGAAGTGATGATATTAGAACTAGTTCATGCGCAAAATTTAAATTCTTAAATTTAAATTAAATTCTCTTCCGTTGGTTAATTTTAGCACCACCATTAGTTACAAGGCAAAGTTTTGAAAACACCCTTTAAAAAAATTCATCTTTATCAGTCATACATTTCGATTTGATCTTTTGTTTAATTCATTTTTATTTTTACAGAAAAAATTAAGCAGAAGAAGGAATTAGAAGAAAAGAAGCAAAATTTATCCGCAGAATTAACTCAACTCCAGAACCGTCATTCCCAGCTGACAATTTCATTGAAGAACCAGAAAACTCAACAGGACCAACTTCTTATGACTCAAGAAACTACAGAACACAAGATTAAACAGATACTTAATTTCATAGAGAATATGAAGAAGCCCCTGTTAAATGATGATTTAAGTAATGAATTAAGTACATAGTCGTAATTGATACATTCTTATCTTTGTTAATTAATGTCCAGGTTTGATAGAAATGTTGTTAAGACTGATTGTATTTTATGGAATAAATCTTTTTATTAAAGTATTTTATAAAACACTAATAAGATGATTTCTTTTTTTTGTATATCCATATGTATACAGTAAGTGGCACCCTAATGCGTACATAGCCGAATGAAGGGCAATTGATAATTTAACTTTTTTTGTTCAGTAGATGTAAACATGAGATGAGAACCAATCGCGATCCAATCGCAAGCGCAGGCGTATGAAAGGCATCCGGTTTGTTGGTAGGACTGTTTGAGTTAAAATTTGAAATACCATTTTATATTTTATTCTGGTCTAGTGCCTGATTAGAAAAATGCGTATCATCAATCAATATTGTCATTTGCCAATGATTTTACGTATGTGTGTAAGCTAAAACACATACGCCAGTACATCTCCGAACAACTATTCGCATACTAATATAAAATATAAATTAACCAAACGTTTAGTCCGCGAGAGCTGGTGCAGTTTGAATTTGACATGCGCAGATGCAGTTCTGTCTGCGTATTGCCGAAATTTTGTATGCCGAAGCCGAACCATTGGACCGTTAGTTCTGCCTTGTTTCGCTGTTGTCATATCAACATAATATTCCTATTAGATATTTTAAAATTGTTTCACAGCTGTTTAAAGTAATATTAACTGTTTAAAATTATTTCATAGTAGTTGGGTTGAAAAAAGATAACAGTAAACTTTATTATACAATACGCAAACGCAGTCTGAAAATTAAATTGGCTTATATTAATTGAATCGTACATCAATTAATACTGTTTTTAAACCTATATTTACAAACATGCATTTTGTAAATATAGGGTTTTTATAAAGACTTATTATACAGAGTTAAGAGTTACAGTTAGTTCTGGCAACATTGCTCTTTAGATTTTCGCTACGACCCCCTCTTAGCTTTATGTACAACCAAGCCCTCCCGGCCCAAGTAAATTCGCCTAACTATGACATAAAAATGTATCATTTAATATGTACTTAATATCCACCTATGTACGCATTAGGCTGCTGCTTACTGTATAAAAGTCCAAAAGGTTTTTGGAAGACCCAATGGTACAACCTGGTATTATACTGAAAATGATATAAAAACTTGATCCTTAGTAAATAGTAAACCAGTGAGTAGGTGTGATTATTTATGGTTAGTGATAATCTTATTGGATAGTGGCTTCTGTGTTCAGCTATGCCCACTTATAAGAATTTCCATGACAAATTGGTTCAGTCAGGTTTTACAATTTGCTAAGGTCAAGGGAAGCTGTTGTTCCATATGAGCACATATTATAATGTTTTTTTAAATATTGTTTTATAAAATTCAGATAGCTATTACTAGTGGCGGCTCCTGCTAAAAAAATGTGGAGATTGCATATTAATATGACGCAAATAAAATATTTAATTTTTCAAGATTGACCTGAAAATGGAAAATTTTAAGGCTCTGAAATATCTATTATATACTTATGTACTGTTTAAATTTTCTTGTAATTATGTTGTTCATAGGTATAATGTTACAGTAGAAAGCATATTATTAAAATGGTACTGTAAATAAAGAAATGGCAGTATTGTTAATTAAGGCTTCTCCAAAAATTCGATCGTTAATTACTTGTAGAATTGTTAACCGATCGAGCTGCAATTTTCAGGGTAACTTCTAGTTACAAATAGCTAGTTACAAATTTCAGCCTGATAATTGCTTAACTTTTCGAATAAATAAATAATTAAAAATAAGCACTTTTTCAGCTTTATTAGCATATTGTTAGTTATCAATTGCACTTAGAGACTTCCGGTTGGGCTTAAAATTTTCTAAATTTAATAAGGAAAATTTTTCTTCATTGCACATTATATACCGAAAATGCACAGGAACGGAGTTATACGCGAAAATATGAAAAGTTTCGCATAAATTGTTTATTTAAACAATGTTCCATACGGATGCTGCTCTACGGACCCCGTGCATTGTATTCTACGCAAAAAATACATATGAAACCGTCAAAACTCGCCCTATATGTTTCAAGAACACGTTTTGATGATTTTAGCTCCCCTGCCTACTGGACTATAAAAGTTAAAATTAAATTAAGAAATCTAAAATACCAGAAAACGTTAAAGGACTGATATTTTCTGGAAAATGGGACAATTTTTAATAAATGTTACAGAATGGCTTAGCTATTATTTTGCACCAAATTCATTTTTATTTATGTTAGTTGTGTCAAGCAATAAATGGTCGCCAGTTTGAGCATATTGTATAATACATTTATAAGTTTTATTTATGTATATTTATGTTAGCGGTGACCCCTATTTACCCTACTAGCTCCGGTGCGATGAGCGGTGACCCCACTTGACCCTACTAGCTCCAGCTCCGGCACCGAACATAAACAATAAACAAGACTTGAGTTGGTCGTCTGTGAGTGGCTCCGGCGCAATGCTGAGTCAGGAGGGACGAGACGAAGGGAGCGGGAAAGCGCGCGACACCACTGACACCAGTCATCATCAGTTAGTTAAGGGCGTGAGCTCGTACTGCATTAAAGCGATAACTGTGCCTTAGCCGACAATAAATTGTTTGAAGCAAATTTAGTTTTTCATTGGGGAGGAAACCTTCCCATTCAAGTTATCATTTATATACAAATGTCACCCCAAAAAATGTTTCTACAAATATCTCACAAACAGTTAAATACAGGTAGTTCACAAAATTGATCATAAATTAAAGGATGTTCCAAAAATGAATATGAGGATGCTCCATTAAAAAACTAAGGCATCATTTTAGTAAGTAAACTAAGTAATAATTTTAGGCATTTTTGTATCACCCTGTTACTCTATTTCCATTTTAAATTGAAAATAGGTAGAAAAAAGCAAGGTTGTCAGATATATTTTCTAAAATTGCTAAGCTCACTATACAAGTATACGTTATACTTCATACTTCAGTCAACTGTTAGTTCGGGACGTTCTTAGAAAGCTAGTTTGGAAATATTAAAAAAAATACATAGATATAAATGTATTAGTTAGCATTAAAATAAAGCGTTTAAAATTGCTGGAAAAAATAATTATAAATTCAAACAACTTTATGTATATTACTATACTTAAGAAAATTTTGAAGAGCCGGCAACGGCGGCTCAGGCGGCTGGCCGCACAGAGTAAAACCACTGGCGGTAACACCGGTCAACTAGATTATATTAGACTACTTTGCATTTAATACATTGCTAATACTTCTCCTATCCACTGTGCCATAAAATTTTTACGACGTCGTTAAAATGATTTACGACTTTAGGCACTCAACTTGTTTAAGACGCCAGTGACGTGTATTTCAGCTAGGTTTATTAACACAGACAATTTTTTCGAGATTGTCTGGCTAAATGAGCATTATTTACAGCAAATTATATTACAAATATTAAGTTTTGTATGCAGGCTAATTTTAATCTCCTATATTGATTTGAATGAAAAAAATATTTCACAATTTTCGAATTTATAAAAAATATATGCACGCCCATGGAATCATAAAGTTGCACCGCTTTTTTTGTTCCCCAGGCGTATTTATCATTTTCAATTAAAATTAGAAGGACTATACATTTGATTATACCTTAACTTTTTTTTAATAAAATAACTTCTATTTTCTATTTCTCTCTATGGCAAACCATTTTCGAGATGATGCCAAGTAGATGTGGGACGCCTGATACATGGTGATCCTCAACGAACTGAATATAGTTGTCATGAGCTCTGCTGATAAAGAAAAATGTCTCGTCTAAAGCGAAAACGTCCTGTGTTGAGGAAACGAATAGGACAAAATTTTAAAACAAAAAAACATTATTAATAATAGCAAACGCGATATTCTGTAAAGCCATCTAAATTAGCATCGATCAGAAAAAAAAAACGTTACGAAACTGAGATATATTACTTCCACATCCACAAGTACAATATTGCTGAAAGCTTTTTAAAATTTATTATTATCTAAATAGGCCTAAAATGTTCTGAAACGTTGAGAATGTTGAACCAAAAAAAATGTCTGTGGTGACAAACCACAGACATTTTTAACCTTCTTTTGTACACACATGAACTCTAGAACGCTTTAAGAACGCTATCTTGGAATTTGAAACACTAGTATATCATAATTCATAATATTTGCAGCTCATTAGATTTTGAGTTCAATCGGTTAAGGGGTGGGGGATAAAATGGACTAACAAATTTTTTCTTTCAAATTTGATACACATAAAATGACATAAAAAAAGGCCTGCAAGTGTAAAGGTTTTTTTCCTTAATAGGGAATAAGTATTCAAAATAGGTCAAAATATGGAGACATCCAAAAAAAACGTCATCAACTCTGGCTATGAACGAGAGAGATAGAAATAGCAGTAATGTCTAAGCTTTTCGGTTGTGTCAAACTTTTGACAAGTAACTGTCACAATTTATAAAATAAACAATGGCTGTCATATGATGTGACAGTTTTGACAAGTAAATAAGGTTATAAATTCGAATAAGAATAGAAATACGTCTTTTTTTTCTTGGCCAACTTTGATGACGTTTTTTTTGGATGTCTATATTTAACATAAATTTCAGTAATTACACGGTGGGCAAAACTCCTACTCTCCTTTTGTACCGGATGTCCCATATTACTACATAAGAATTATGACATTTATCATTATCATATCATAACCATATGACATTGATCATAAAAATGTTATTGACCATATAGATCATAAAATCATTAATGGCATATGGATCATAAAGCGAAGACTAAAAGTGTTAAGCTGGTATCTCCATTTTTTAGTCTGAAATGTGTTTTTATATTTTTTTGCACAGTGAACTATTTCTTCTGCTAAATAATACAAAATTTAATTTAAATGAAATGGAGTTAGTAGGTTAACACTCTTAGGCGACAAAATGTTATATTGGTCATAAAGGTCATTTAGGTCATAAAGGTAATTAAAATAATAAAGGTCATAAGGGTATAAAGGATTTTTGTTTGAACAATTTTTGGAATAAGGTGATTTATGTTTAATGGATTTCTTGGCAAATTGTTCCGCATAAATTAAGGATTAAGGCTATAAGAATAGACTACCAGACAGTGAGTATTCACAAATAATTTTATTTATATTATTCGATTGTATTCAATAAAAATAAATAATAAAAAAATATATTAATTCTAAATGTGTAAATATCTCGGTAGTAACTTGCTTTCATTCATTATTACATGCATACCAACGAAATAGTAGGACTAGAAGTAGCTTGGTGTATGTTCATCAAAGTTGGCCGGGTAAAAAAAAAGGCAACTCAAGACGGCACACAAGAACAGCCACTTACAGGCAAAATCAATAAATATCGAAATTCAAGAGTGACAAGCCAATAGCAATTGTTACTCTCCACCGTGTCTCCCATTATTTATGAATTTAAGTGAGATTCATACATTTGAAGTTAAATTCCTTCTAGTTTTACGATTTCGTCGGTACATATTATCGTTTTTTAAGTTGTACCAAAATTAACAAAACATTGTAAAATATTTGAAAATAACTCTTTCATTAAAAGTATTATTAGATTATTTTTTATACCCGTAAGTAATTAAATTTAGAAAAAATTAAATGAATGCTGATGATAATAATCATTACATTATTTTCAGGCACAACAGTTGATAACACTAATTTCTCAATTGGGAACTCCAAATTGTTCGATTTTCAATAGTTTTTTTGTAATATTAAATAATCTTTCTTGTAACTCAATTGAATATGTTATCTTACTACTAGCTGTAACTTGGCAATTGGTAATATATGTCCCTCCCTTTCCCTCAAGGTCTGATGATAGGCATGCATATACTATTGGAATAGCGCCTTGTTGAGGATCCTAAAATTAAAAATTCATATATCAAATACTTATAATCATATACTACTATCATGTACTTATAATTGTTTTTAGAGCGAGAAGGGGATTTGCCATCTTTATTTTTACTATCATCTGCAAGTCTTTTAATGTTATGACCTTACAAAACAAAAGATAGCTAAGAATGTGTTGTTTTTAATCAAATTACTGGTCAAATCCGACATTATTAGGAATACAAAACAAGACTGAACACCTATTTTCTCGAAATAGTGACCTGAAATCGGTAAAATGACCTGTACAAAAGTTTTGAGTTTTTTAAGAGACGATTAATTAAAAACAACAAGAGTTGAGTTTTTTAAGAGACTTTTGAATCATGCCTTTGATATTGACCTTGACCTTCAAGGTCATTTGAAGGTCAACTAGAAAATTTAAAATGGAAACACCTATTTTTGACTGAAAGAGCGTGGAAGTGTAAGTCCAAAAGTACAGTCATGTTATGTGTCAAAACAAGAATTTAAACGAGTCATCAATTTAGCCGATTTTCTCAAAGTAGTGACCTGAATCGGGAACCTAACTCGTACAAAGGTTGTTGAGTTTTGAGAGACGAAATTAATTGTCTGAATTAAAAATTTGAAGTTAATTGACTTTGAGTTGGATCATTGGACACAAAAAACAAAGGATTTGAAATAGTTATCAATTTGGGTGATTTTGTAATGGTGTAGTAGTGACCTGAAAATAAAAAAATATCTGAGGTAAGAAAAAGCTTATACCACCCAAATGATAAAAAACCACGTTCTTGTAAGGTACATATATTGGTTATTATGGAGATAGAAAGATGACGTTTTCGCGAAACTAAACCTTTTTTGTGGGAAATTCATAGAGCCAATTAGATTTCTGAAACCATTTCTATTTCTTTGAGTTAATTTGGTTTTTGAAAAAACAGACATTTCTAACCATCTCTGTAGCGGCCACAATATGAACGATTTTGATATCGTTACAATAGATTTTTTTAGGTAGAATTCAGTGGTGTAACTGAACTGCAACTGATTTTTTTTTGCTGTGATTAACGATTTTTGAATTATGGACCAAACCTACATTTTTTTAAATGGAAACCATAGTTGGTCATGACATGCATGAAAATGGCGTTTTTTTAAACTTTTATAGTAAATAAATATTTATTTAATAATAACTATTTGTTATTCATCATTATAAACATTATTAATTATTCCTAACCTCGCGGAAATAAGATTCATAGCATATCGGACCTACTGAACTGGGAAAGATTGGGCGACGCGCAGCTGAGATGGGTCATGAAATATGATCGGATTATTTCATGATACTACCCGATTTCAGCTGCATGTCGTTGCCCAATATTTCTCAGTTTGGTATGTCCGAGAACCTCACTTCCGTAATTAATCTTAAATTAAAGTCTAAATTAATAATGATTTACATTGTTTACGCCTTTAATATGTATATTTCTACTTACTTTAAAAAATAGCGCAGGTACCCAAGGAGCCAAACTTTTCAGTACAGTTCCATTAAACAAATCCGTGTTAACCATTCCTGGATGAACTGAATGTGCCTGAACAAAGACGTTTTCTGTCTTTAAAAGGTTATCTAAATGCTTTGTGAAAAGCACTAGGGCTAATTTTGATTGTGCATATGCCCTACCAGATATATATGTTTCCCTAAAACAGTTTTGTTAGAGCAAGTTATAATGTTACAATGAGATATGCGTGGACAGAATATGTGCAATTGTATTCCCCTTTTTACATAAGAGGTAGCTCTTAACGTACTGGCCACCCTGGCAAAATGTTAACGTCTGAGTAATCACGTTACTTTGTTGCAATAACACAATTTCAGATTATATGTGACCTCACCTCGTAAATAAGAATCAATCGAATGCCTTGCTTTAGTCATAGGTACCAATGTTCGACAATGTTTAGTCATAGGTACAAAAAGTTCGAAGTCACAAAACTGCTGCATCAACTTTTTTTAAACGGAATACCCTACATATTTTTTATCTTTCTACAAGAACTCTTCCCCCCTAGTTTCAAATATTTATACTTTAATAACAAAATTCATTCAATAGTTTTGTAATTATTTATATTTCAAATTTAATTATTGTTTAAATGTGTCAGGTTTTAGATTGTCATGAAAAAAACAAATAACCTTATTATATTGCATTTTGACGTTTATAAATAAATACTCTTGTGTTATTCTCAAAGGCCTAATGGAGTTTCTTGCATCGAAATCTATTATATTTCAAAATGGGATATTTTGAAAAAGCAAAATATGAATTAATTACCTAATCAATTTCATTCACATAATATAATATACAGTGTCTCAGCTTTTAGTTTACAGACTTTATTTGCTCACCCAGGATAGTTAGCAAAAAAATGTATATACAAAAGTTACTTGAATTCATGAGGCCATAAAATGACATATTCCGTTTGACATGTGCTAGTGACCTTGAGGTTATGTCAGTGTCAATATAAGTTTTTTAAATACAACACCCTGTATTTTTCGACATTTTTGATTTACCGAACAATTCTACACATATTTCATGTAACATACCCTATACTATCTTCAACCGTTTTCGAGATTTTCAAAGTCAAACAGCTATTATTTTACAATACAAAGAATTTTCAGTTTGCCTTGTTTGCCAGCTCAATTTGAAAATTTATTAAACTAATTGCTTATAATTACTGAAATATCCCATTGATCTGATTAAAATTACTTTTAACAATGCCTCTCAATTGTTTCAAAACTGACAAGGCAAACTGAAAATTCTTTGTATTGTGAAATAATAGCTGTTTGACTTTGAAAATCTCGAAAACGGTTGAAGATAGGTATAGGGTATGTTACATGAAATATGTGTAGAATTGTTCGGTAAATACAAAAATGTCGAAAAATACAGGGTGTTGTATGTAAAAAACTTATATTGACACTGACATAACCTCAAGGTCACTAGCACATGTCAAACGGAATATGCCATTTTATAGGCCTCATGAATTCAAGTAACTTTTGTGTATACATTTTTTTGCTAACTATCCTGGGTGAGCAGATAAAGTCTGTAAACTAAAAGCTGAGACACCCAGTATACCTATATATAATTTTTTTTTGTATACAGGGTGATTCTTAGCTGATTACCAGATAGGAATAATGATCAATACTGAATAAGAAAAGCAGCTATCAAATCGGGTTCCATGGTCATATTTGATTTTAATCGCAATATTGACTTTTTCTTCCGAAAAAACAGATCATTTATTGTATTTGCATTTGCCATTGTGTTAGGTACATGGTTAAAAGCTTTAGGTAGGGTGTAATATTCTGAGAAAAACTGCGCAAAACTATTGACTACTTCTTGAGGATCTTGGATTGTTTTGTGATGATACGTAAGTATTGATGGCACAGTAGAAACGAAATGATATAAACGAAAAAAATTCATTTTCGTTTATATCATTTTATATCATTTTCTATTGTACTTGGGTATGTGTTGTAAGATGCATCAATGTCGCGCTTTATTTGTGACGTTGTCTTGTACATTTTAAGGCTTTACTTTTTTTGCTTAATTTTGGATATCATGGTACCATTAAATCATGGAGGATATATTTTAGCACACTGTATTTTCTTAGGAACATTGCCATGTGAGGATTAGTAAAGGTATTAAGAAAATCCCAGTTAGTGTACAATATATCATCGTAGTGTTACAAAATTCGCTTCTTTGAAATTATATTCATTGCTTGGCTTTATATGGCACGTTTCTTTCTTAGATTGTATAGCTGATGTGCTAATAATAGCCGGGTGATATCGATCTTCTGGAAATATGGGATCAATAGCCCTATCCACAACAGAGTTTGTATTAGATAATACTAACGTTCTACCTTGCGAGTTTAAGACTTAAAAATTTAATAGTTGTTGAGTCAAGTCAAAAATGGGAGTGACAATATTTTAGGTATAACAGTTTTTTTATTCTGGTATATTGAAATCGCCAACGAACAGTAAATCGGAATTATAAAACAGGGATAGACATTAAAGACTCGTATAATGTTTTATAACTTTCATATCGTGCACCATGGAGGTAAATATATACATATGTTACCAGAATAGACAGCCACTTACAGTTCATTTGTACCTCAACAGCTAACAAATCAATATGTCTTATATCTTAAAGTTGATCACAAATTAAGCTGACTTGAGTGGCATTAAATTTTTTATTTAAGGCTAATAAAATAAGACACCACCACCTTAATCTGCTTTGGTAGCAATGAAATCACGATAACTTCTAAAAACCTGAAACTTGCTAGAGTTAAATAACTCTGATCTTTAAATTTACTGAGTGTCTTTTTGTACACATAACGATTTGGATCCCAAAATGCATGGTCAGTTGCACTCTCAAAATTCAAGATTGTTTTAATATTAGAACATTGAATACACTTGAATACAGTACCACGCTTTGACAATCTTCTAAGGCATGATGTTCAGAACATGTCGGAGAAACATTTTTGATAACATTGACCAGCAAGATGGTGATAACCAAAACATTTAAAACAACGTCTCAATTCAATTGCACAATACACTGGACAATCAAATTCTAAACCTATGCCTAATTTACCCAAGTCTAAAATCCTATGGTAAGTAGTGTCAACTTGAAGGACAGCCTGATAAAGTATTCTCCATTCTGTTTCTACGTTGCGGTTTATCAAAACCTAGCTCACAGGTACTTCCTTCAGGAAAGCAGGACTTATTTTGTGCAGGCAAATATTTACCTAATGTACTGTCCTCGAATTTTTCAGACATGACATAATAATGAAGCAAAGTACGAAATAATTCGTGCACCTATTTTATTTATAATATATTTAGATTTTCCTCTTAGTTTCTAGCTACAGTTCTAGCTTTTTGTCTAACACTCTTAGATCCCTTAAATTTCTTTTAAATGTTTTTTATTATAATGAGCCATCCAAAAAAAAAAACGTAATAAAATTTAGGAAAGAAAGGATGTTGAAGATTGAAAGAACGTATTGTCAAATTGACAAGTAAAATCAGAATGTAAAAAAATAATGATGTCATTATGTAACAGCACAATAAATAAGGTTATAAATTTAAGATTAAAATAAAATAGTTATTTTTTTCAACTTGAAGAGTTTTTTTTTTGGATGACTTAAAATGGTTATTTTTTGACCATACTCATTGTCCATTAAATATTTCTGGATATTCGTGTGAAATCTTGGTATTGTACTATTATGTGAATGAAATACACCCATTATTTCGTATTTTGTTTTTTCCAAATCCCATATCAAAATATAATTTTCGACGCAAATTTGAAATTAAATGTACTAAGCTTTAAGTGCAAATATCTTGGAAATCATATTCTCTATGGGTCTACAACAGTAGTACATGATCTATAATACATAAAACGTTAAGAAAATCAAAATTATAGTCAAAATTAATGTTTGGACAGCGGCGTAAAATTTAGGGGGAGATAAAGGCGTTACATACCCACATCCTACGCCACTGAAGTAAATTGGGTTTCATACAGTTACGTGTCCCTTATGAAAATAAAACCTCTTGCCATATTTGAATCAATAATAGTTAAGTAAGATATTATCAATATTTTTTTTAATTTTCAATTTTAACGCACTGTATTTCGGAAACGAAAAAAACATTTTACTTAAGCATGTTTATGTCAATGGTCTTATTTTGAGTGAGGGAACCGTCAGCTGTCCATGTCTCATCGTTAATGGGATATTGCACTTAACACTTTAAATGCAAATATCTCTAAATCGGTCATTCAGAGCGACATTAAAAAGTTTGTCTTTTCTGTCAATAAACAATGGAATCGATATTTTCAATAAAAACGTTAATATTCTAAAACTTACACAGTTTTTTTATGTATTCAGAACGCTGCAGAGGGCGCTTTACAATTTACATCAAAATTAAAAATTCCTCCTCTCAAAAAACCACTAATCACCAAATTTTGAAAAAAAAAATGTTTTTCAATGAAGTTATTTACGGAAATCAAAAATAAAATTATAACTTTGACACCCTGTAGGGTACCTTGGTTATCAATATGTATTTTTGGACTAAAGGCCGCTTTACAGTTCGCAATTTTTATTGCCGGCAAGAAAAATTGCAGCAATTTTTATTGCGCGCACGCGTATTTGTGTTTATTTGTTGCGAAATTGTCCAAACCGACATAAATATGCATGCGCGCAATAAAAATTGCTGCAATTTTTCTTGCCTGTAATAAAAATTGCAAACTGTAAAGCGGCCTTTAGATAAGTTTGGTTAAATCGTAATATTTTTACGCAAAGAATCTGTAGCTTCGCTGTGGTCCCTTAATAATGGGGCACCCTGTATATATAAAAATGTATATAGAATATAAGGTAATGATAATCAAATGTGTATAGAGTACGTATAACGTGTAATGTTTTTATCTTGATACCTACGTTTTTTGGGGGGGCACGTTCTATAGAAATTATTTGATTATATTTATTTTTAGTAGGACGTTTTAAAGCTTACTATGTCAATACAAAATTTACATAGAATATTGAGAAATTTATCAAAGAAATATTTTTACCTATTATTAATGTCTTCAAAATCAGTTGTTCCCAATACGTGAGCACAGGAAGATACATTCACAATTCTTGCCATAAATTGTTTATATCCTCCTAATTTTAATTCAGGTAAAAGCAGATGTGTTAAAAAAGAAGTGACCTAAATAATTAGTTGCAAACTGAGATTCATAACCATCTTGTGTTTCTTGATAAGGACCAAACATTATTCCAGCTGAAAAATTACAGTGAATATAATACATAATCAAGATATGACTATCATGGCATGTACTCCATACACTATGTATGGTTATACATACAATTATTATGGTACGTATTATTGATGTGCTGGATAAAAAAAATCAGATCCGCGGGTCCGGATACGGATCTGTCGAGTCTACTGAAAGGGCTCCCTCATGATTGAGTATAATTGTTTCGAAACTTAACAAAAGCCACATCATAAGTTTGAACAAATTTTGTATATTTTTGTACACCATTCTAAAATTGAAAAAATCAAGTTTCAAAACTGTTGTTCATTTAAGATAATTTTTGAAAACCGTTAAAGATTCACATGTTTATACATGATCATATACAGCAATTTTTTGTATAACTAAGAATTAATTGTATATACAATCATAAAACCAAACAAATGCGAATTGAGTTAAGTTTTTCAAACGTCCGACAGGGTAAGTAAATTAGACGATTTTGTAGAGGGTGTTTTCTCAGGTGTATTTCTATGAGAAGGAGCGTTCTCGTGTAAAATGTTTGTTTTTAGTTTTTATAGTATTTTCATCAACCATATTTAGTGTAATTATGTTATTACATTTCTTTTCTACTTTTTTCAACAAAATTATTAATAACTTTTTTTGTGATTATTAAAATTAATGATAACGATAAAAATTGTATTTAATCCTTTATCTGATTAATTTAGATTCACATTAGAATTGCTTCCTGCATAATGGACACGGATACGGATTTTGACAAATCATCCCCAGATACAGATACGGATCTCCGGCCCATCACTAGTACCTATGAATGGTATGGATCTCTGGCAATATAAGGTGTTTTTTTTATTACAAATAAATAATTTATGGTTTCTTATAAAAAAATTACTTTAGCACGGAGACCGTTAAGTGGATCGCTGGTCTAACGGTCTGCAAAAATTTACTTCTTACCTTAGCGCTTGCCCAGCGTAGCACGGTTGACCGCGCCCATTGTCTCAGGGAAAGGAAGCGACCTTTCAAATTATGTGTCATTTGACCATTGTTGCCATTTAAGGTTTTTTCAGGGGTTACTACCCCGCTTATAGAAGTTGCGCGAATAAAGTAAAATTGTAAAAAAATATGTGCCTCTAGCAACCAAAATCGACATGTTTCAGCATTTCCATGATAAAAAATTAAGTAGTGGTTTCCAAAATAATTCAAGACGAAACTTTTCGTTGGACCAACCTGTAGATTGCTTTGTGCTGTTATATCCCTTGTGATTTTTTCAGAAATTTACAAATAAAAATATGTAGGCAGCGAAAAATATAATTCCAAGTTGCACCTACCATTATTAATTAAATAGTGTATTTTAGAATATTTTTTGTTTTACAGCCTCAGTAAAAGTTTTTACTGAATTCATTGAGCTCACGTCCAATTTATATACGTCAAGTTTTCCCTTTAGAACTTCTTCTTTCTGAAGTATGTCGAGCAATATTTTTCCTTGTTCTATATTTCTGCATCCTAAAATAAATATCCTTGTAAGATATGCATACAATCTGTGCCTTAAAAGTAATGAGACTAAGAACTAAATGCTTAAATATTAATGCACCAGAAAAGTAGGCAACAGCGCAATTTAGAAACACCGTCACTACGATCCATTACTAGTTTCAGCCAAAAAGCAGTTGCATAAATATTATTAAATATGGATTAGGAAAATTAGAGGAGGGAGATTACAACACAAAAATTAAGTAATTATAATTAGTGTTCAAAGCATCCACCACATTCTCGGATAGACAGTTAATTTCGGACATCCCTATAGTATTAAGGACCACGCCCCCCGGGGGGTGTGGTACCTCGATGGAAAGCCCTTGAGTAGAGGAACATATTGGTGGGGGTTGGGGGGCGAAGAAACCTCCCACAAAGTACTCGCACAAGTGCAAAGGAATCAAACAGAAGAATTTGGATCCGTTTGAAGAACTCATCAAATGTATAAAATCTCAATTTAAACCTGAATACTTGTAAATACTTAATTAGAATAAAATAATATTTTTTTGTTTTTAGGTTAAGTTAGGTTAGTTTAGGTTAGGATTAGGTTAGGTTATATAGAGTCAATCAAGTCATCAGTTACTTCCATATAGAGTCAATGGCAAAGGGCGTAACACATTATTGGTCGTAAATTCTATAGTGCAGCCTAATTCCGAATAGCTACATGTAATAATAGCTATCGAAGTACATGGTATGTTCTTTTCGGTAACTTTTTTTATTTGGATGATGTGATTTGTCAATTCAGATATAAAGTTTGCCGCTTTTTCTGTTGGAAGTTGAACCAAGCATAACTTTTTGACTTCAAGTTATGTACCTACCTATATTTTGCCTCTTTCCGACATTTTTTCTCATTTCAACCTCAATTTGATATATTTGTGGTTTACAATCAAAGGCACTTTCACAGTTCACCTTTAATTTTGCACAATTACACAATACAATACAATTTTATTATTAAATCACAACAAAAACAAGATCTTTTACATAGTTCTAAAGCCACAAATCAAGTCAAGGTGTGATGTCCGTTAAACTAACGTTTAACGAAAATCTCTCACAAAAAAAACTGAATCTTTAATTTAGTGCCATTATTTCAATTTATTCGGAAGTTATAGGGAAAAATGGAAAACAAAATTAAAACTTTGACACACTGTATCTTCATTATCATCAACAATTGGACTAAGGTAAATTTAGATAAATCACAGAATCTGCCTGTTGCACTATTTTTATGTATAAAAAAACTTCAGTTATGTATCCAGGGTGTTTGGATATGGTATTACAAACTTTGAGATTTCAAATACGTCGTAAAATTTTGAAAAACTTGATAAATCGAAATATCTCAAAAAACCGTAAGGATTCGGACAATGTTAACGAGGACCTTTTTTTTCAGCGTCAAATTTCCTGTGCGATCTCAAAGTTTCTAACACCTTTTTTCATAACCTTTTTTTGTGTTTTCGAGTTATGACGTAACATAATATTTAATATGTACTTGCCTAAAATAACAGTTATATCACAGTTTAACAACATTCTTATAACTTCCAGACCAATTCCTCTTGTTCCCCCAGTAATGACAGCAACTTTTCCCGGCTGGGGTGATAAACCTGTGAAATAAATAACTTGCATTTTTAACGATTCTACAAAAAACATATTTGATAAGAAAAGGAGAAATTTTGGGTACTTATATCAGAAATAAATATTAATTAGTCCAAAACCAGAATAAATTTAATAACATTTAACAATAACAACGGACAGTATAATTTTAACAATAAACACGTGGTCTATTCAGTTGGTCTCTAAGATCCCCCGATTTAAACCTAAGTGATATATGAACCTATGACGTTTGTAATGAAATTAGCAAGAATGAGGCGATATTTATAGCAAAGATTATCTATATTTATCGAGACAGATGGTCATCATGTAGAGCACCTTTTGTAAAAATAGTTAGATTGTTTTTGTTGTTAAATGTTGTTTATTTTTACTTTTCTGTTAATCGTAAATCGTTATTTTCTACGAGTATGTATTAAGTACTTGCCAAAAACAAAATCTAAATTTGTCCATGATTTTTTTCAAACGTTTTCATCTGATGTAAAAGAACTCACAATCTCAAGATGAAAGATAAAATTAATGGAAAATAATTCAAAATGTCTGCAGACACATACATAGTAAATTATTCTAAATCGATATAAAATCACGTCTAGTATCTGGGATTCCCGTTTGCACAAAAGTTTTTGGACACCCTGTATACACAGCGGGGAATTTAAACAAAGGGAGGTAAATTTTCTAAAATAAAAGTATCGTTGGTAAAGAGAACAAAATGAATAATTTAATATTACTTCTACTGTTCATTTTGGAGTTAGTGGTGACTGATGGGTGGTGCTTTAACTGGAGGTATGTAGGTGCATAAGAGGTGTTTTGCAAGATGCGGTGCGCGGTGCTACGTTTCGCCTCATAATTATAATAGAGCTGGGCATTTGATTCTTTGTAAAAAAATTGATTTGATACCTGTGTACAAGGTAAGCTCACATATAAACTGAAATTGTGTTAGTACGGATATACCGGGTGACCACGAGATTACTACCCAGGCTCTAGCTGAGGCACAAAAAAAAGATATCGATTTCAAATTTTGGGAATATGTATCATTGAATGGGATGCGAAATTTAGTTATAAAAACGACTGATCATCACTTCCTGTTTGACCGGAAATGCCCTAAACTTTGTTATTTTATATGGAACACCCTGTATATTATATATGTTTTTAATTCTACTGAAAAAACTAAGACTAAAACATGTATCATGTCCTATACCTATCTTTGACAGTTTCCAAGAAAATCACGTTTAAAGATGTCAAATGTGTCATTTATAAAATTCTTTTGAAAGAAAACAAGTGAAGATAGGGACAAACTCATATGATATATTTAACTTATTTTAGAGGCACTAAAGCCTGATATCATTAAAATTTCGCACTTCCGGCTAAACCGGAAAATACCGAAAGTCATCTTTAGTAGCAATTTACTACAATAATTTTAATGGAATGCCCTATAACTAATAGGAAATTAGAATTCTACAAACAATTTCGAATCATTCTTATGTACACTTCTCTGTACCCAAAGTTCATAGTTTTTGAGATTATATTTTATTAAAAAAAAAAAAAAAAGAAGATAATAAAGTTAAAAAATGCAATATCATCCATAAATTAAATGTTCAAATTGTCCACCATTCATTTGATGGCATTAATGATCCTGTTTTTAAATTCCCTTAACAGATTTTCCATTTGAGCAAAAAGTGGCAATTTAAATAAAAGAGAAGTAATAACACTACTACCAAACGTAAACAGTAACAATTAATAATTGTCAAATTAAGCAACAATGAAGAAAATGACGTTTAAAAACAAAAGCCTGTGATAGCGCCTACCTATATTAAAATTTCTAGGCACCTCTGATAGATGCATTGACTGATTCTATCGTTTTCTATTTATGCATCGTTCATACCTATGACATTCTGACAATAAACATTTAATATCTCAAAAACTATGAACTTTGGGTATAGGGAAGTGTACATAAGAATGATTCGAAATTGTTTGTAGAATTCGAATATCCAATTAGTTATAGGGCATTCCATTAAAATTATTGCAGTAAATTGTTACTAAAGATGATTTCCGGTATTTTCCGGTTGAGCCGGAAGTGCGAAATTTTAATGATGTCAGGCTTTAGTGCTTCTAAAATAAGTTAAATATATCATATGAGTTTGTCCCAATCTTCACTTGTTTTCTTTCAAAAGAATTTTATAAATGACACATTTGACATCTTTAAACGTGATTTTCTTGGAAACTGTCAAATATAGGTATATGACATGATACATGTTTTAGTCTTAGTTTTTTCAGTAGAATTAAAAAAAAATATATAATATACAGGGTGTTCCATATACAATAACAAAGTTTAGGGCATTTCCGGTCAAACAGGAAGTGATGATCAGTCGTTTTTATAACTAAGTTTCGCATCCCATTCAATGATACACATTCCCAAAATTTGAAATCGATATATTTTTTCGTGCCTCAGCTAGAGCCTGGGTAGTAATCTCGTGGTCACCCGGTATAATATAAACCGGAACGATCCAGAATTTAATAAACGCATTGTACTTTATATGCCTGGCTTCTATTAAATTTTTGTTAATTTCTTTATGTTTATATGGTCGCAATAATACAATTTCAATTTATATGTGAGTTTACTTCGTACACAGAAATCAGGCAAATGCCCAGCTCTACTCATAATATTTCGAAGCAAATTTTCTCTTAATGCAAGACAATGCATTCGCTCGCAAATGACTCATCATATGTACAGGGTATCCAGTTTTCGGCACTTTTGCGGGATAACTCAGTTGTCTTTAAAGATAGGGAGTTGCGGTGTGCACATTCCTTTTTTGTAAAACGAAAGATGCAGCAGACATAATTTTCATAGCCCTTTTAATTCTTGAGATAGAGTATGAAATGAAACTTTGCACTTTTCGGACATCGCCCCTAACTCACTCTTCTTTTATCTCCTTGGAAATGTAAAAACGGACTTCCATACAATTTCGTCCGTTTTCTCAGAATAAAGCAAACATACTTTTTTTTTAAATGGAACACACTATATATTTTTATTTGGTTAATTAAATATTCTTAACAATAAGCTCACAAGCTGCTAATTTAAATGAAAAATATAATTTTTGTAAGTATACCGTGGTGTTGCTAACGAACACCAATTTTTTTTAGAGTTTAGTCAAAATGTATAATAAAGAAAATCGCGAAACCGACGAGGTTACCGTGTTAGCATCTATTGTAGCAGCGCCTTCAAATTCATGCACAGGAATTGAAAGAGAATTGAAAGATAATTGAAAGAGAAGAAAGGTGTGATCAAGTCTCGGATACAGACAATTTTAAGAAAATATTTTCGGCCTTACAAAATGCAAATCATACAAAATTTGCACGTTGGAGATGCGGAACGACGCGCGACGTTTAGTTTTTTGCAACTGGTATATGGAACAAATCCGAACGGATACTAATTTTGCCAGAAGAGTAAAACGGTCCGCCATAACACCAGGCAATGGTCCCACGAAAATCACCATCTTATATTTGAGCAAGAACAAGAACATTTCGGTTACATTGTAGCGTGTTTTGTTTTAGGAAGAAAAAATAGTGTATCGCATTCACGAAGGAGGCCTCTCTGCAAATCGTTATCTTCAAAATTTACAAGAAGTTGTGCCTGAGTTTGCAGATAACGTCCCTTTAGCTCATTATATATTTTCAAGAGGATGGGGCACCTGCCCACAATAGTCAATTCGTACGACCTTTCCTAGAAAATTACTTCCCTCAAAGATGGCTAGCAAATAATGGACCCATAAAATGGCCTCCTCGGTCGCCTGACCTCTCTGTTCTAGATTCCTTTTAATGGGGTTTCCAAAAAAAAAAAACAGAATTTAATTACAAGACTTCACATCGTTCCATGGAGAAGCTTCGAGAGGCTACATATTTGGCATTTCAGTAATTACGGGACCGTCCATTAATAATTTTAAACGCGTTATAAAGGATAAGAAAAGTTTTCGGGTATGCAATTAGAGAAAATGGCCATCATTTTCAACAGTATTTAAGAATAAATAAAATTAGGTAGATATCTTTTTTAATCCCAGCTTACCGTATGAAATCGGCGTACAACGTAATACCGCACAGACGTGAATCCCGGGACATCGCATCGGGAAGAATCGGTCAGTGGCGTGGGTATGCAGGGGTAAGAAACACACGCGTATATAATTTACAAGGCGTTTAAAAATACAGTTTATACTTTCAACATCACATAGTTTTATAGTGTTGAGCCCTGCTTTGTAGCAAAATTTCCGAACTTTAGATATAACTAATACTAATAACTAGGCTTCGGAATGTTTGCGTTCCCGACTGTAAAACTCCAGAAGACTATCCCGCGCTCCTGGCGTCTTAGCAGGATCGGTCAGTGACACGGGAAAGAACTACACGCCAGTGGCGGCTAATGACTTTTTTTTGAGGAGGCAAACATATTTTGTAAAAATTTTTGTTTCGTAAATTTTTGTGATGGTAAACATTTTTAGTAATATGCCGCATAGTTAGGAGAAGGACCTCTACTTGGTCAATAAAATATATTAAGTACATTTGTCTAACATAGTCCATCTATTCTGAATTGAAAATGATAAATACCTACGCCTGGGGAACAAAAAAAAGCGGTGCAATTTTATGATTCCATGGGCATGCTCGAATAATAACTTTTAGGGATAGGTAATAATAAGTCATTAACGGCGCTTTAGGCATTCATATATGTTTAAAATAATACGCTGACTTTGACAATGTGTCTTTATTTTTAAATTCATCGTACTCGACCGTTTCGACATTCTCGCTGGTTATATCTGAAGCTACGTTATTTTCATCCGTTTCGAAAGGCCTCCAGAAAGCCATGTTTATGAAAGAGGTATTGATTAAAAATATTGATTTTTTTAATGATTGAATTATGACTCAAATAAAATAAAAGTTTGTATAATTTAAACCTTTTATAAACCCACTTCGTCGTTATTGTACGCGCACAGAATATAAGGCTTCAAAACACTCACAAAAACAACGTTTTTTTTGTACACAGTCGATCAAAGATAGCGTGGTTATAACCCGTGTTTTACCGCCAACGTAATCAACTGGGTCGACTGTATATGAGTGTTATGCACTGTCTGGTAACATATTTCCCCTATTGAGGCTGCAGCGAAGGCAAATGGTTGGTCGTTGGCAGAGAAGGCTACAGCGCTGACGTTGGCACTACGCGGAGATGCCACGGATATATTACAGTCGCTTGAAGAACAAGAGGATTACCATCAACTAGTCCGAAACCTGGAAATGCGATATGGTCAGTCCCATCATTGAGAATGTCTACCACTCGCAGTTGAAGAACCGCTGTCAGAAAAATAATGAATCACTGCAGGAATTTGAAGCGGACATATCGCGGTTATAGGATAGCTAGGACATGTCCGTAGTCGCTGCCCTAAAAACAAGGAAACGTCACCCTCGTCGGAAAACTAAAAGAGGTTGGCCGTAAGGTGCAATCGTCAACCTCTATGAAGCAAGCCCCAAGGAAAATAGCTCATGTCGCATCTCTTCAACATCTGTCTAATAGTGTTTTTGTAAACGAACGAATACTCCTATTAGATACAGGTGCGACGAAAACTATCATTAGACCAGTTGGAGCAGCGGCAAGAATTACACCGACCAACTGGCGACTACTTACTGGAACCGAAGATCCCGCTACGATTCGCGGTGAGACCAATGTCGCCATTGTTATTGGAAACATTGTCGTTTGTCGTTTGAACATCGAGCACTGGTAGCCGAAATTGAGGATGAACTTATTCTTGGAATGGACATTATGAACAACAAGGAATTTGAATTTTTTTACCGGTGAGAATAATGAACCTCAATCATCACCCAGTAAATCTAAGAAAAGGAATTGTTTTAGGGTGCTGTTCTTCGGTTTCCTTCGTCATTCGAAAATTAGATACTCAAGAAAATTCGGTTAGGAAGGTTACAGGCGAGTTAGCAAACCTATCATCTTCCTCAAGATCCTTAAGAAGTGATCAAACGACGAAACTAAGGAGTCTTATTACTAAGTACGCAGACATTTTCGATAATGGGCAAGGTGGAAAGGGCAGGACAAATGTAATCCTACATAAAATCGACACAGGTGACGCCCGGCCCATCAGACAAACAGCAAGAAGATTGCCACTAGCCAAATGCGAGGAAACCGATAGATTTTGTCCGGCACGATTTGTGCAGGACATGGAAAAAGATGGGGTCATTGAACCATCTAATACTCCGTGGGCTTCATACAAAAAGCTTTACCTATTTTTCGATATGTCTTTTCATTTGGAGACATCGTCGATTTATAATACTTTTAATGGAGAATAATCTCGTCTCAAACTCGTAGTTATTTTTCTTTATCGAATTAACCAGCGATTTCTGGAATTAATTTTATATCATCAACATTATGCTAGAACAATAAAAATTTGCTTATCAGTACTTGGAGATGTACCTACTCTTTTGAACTGTGGCGGTGCGTGATATTTCAGTTAGCCATATCTTGAAAACGACGCATGGGACCCACTTCACTTTTTAGGTGATGACTATACACCTCTTACAGAAAGGATTTATAGTGAAAAAATCGTCAGCAAAGTTCGCGAAAAAATTTTCAAAAACACTGGAGCACTCCCTGGGTTCTCAGTAACGCTCTGTGGGATATTTGCAGTATATTTTTTTTCATAATCTAGAAACAAATATAAGGAGACGTTTTTCGATTGGTTGCAAATTTTTTTTTTTTCAAAAAGTTATGGCCATTTTATTTTTAATTTTATAGGAACATTTTGTTTCCCAAAATTAAAATGGCCATAACTTTTTGAAACAAAAATATTTTGTAACAAATCGAAAAACGTCTCCTTATATTTGTTTCTAGATTATGAAAAAAAAATATACTGCAAATATCCCACAGAGCGTTACTGAGAACCCAGGGAGTGCTCCAGTGTTTTTGAAAAATTTTTCGCAAACTTTGCTGACGATTTTTTCACTATAAATCCTTTCTGTAAGAGGTGTATAGTCATCACCTAAAAAGTGAAGTCGGTCCCATGCGTCGTTTTCAAGATATGGCTAACTGAAATATCACGCACCGCCACTGCTTTTGAATAGTATCTGAGTTGCTTTATTATACATACATATGTATGTGAAATTTTTGGAGTAATGTTAGATTCTTATGTGCAGGTACAAAAAGTTAGTAAAACAAATACCTAGGTACATATCTAAACTTAAATTTAAGATTCTAAATATTCATTTAACTCGCTTATTAATTAATTACTCAACTAATTAATTACTCACGTATTAATTTTTTTCTCAAGAAAATTTTGTTATGTTATATATTAAACATTGGCGTATTGTAAACGTCGTAAAGATTTGTTAAGGGGCACACCTAGTGTGAAACTGAAAAAAAATCGATTTTTTGTTTTTGCATATTTTGATAGTCTATACCTTTAAAAATAACATACTAAAATTTCACGTGCGTATCTCAAATAGTTTTTGAACTACAGCCTTCTAAAGAGTAGCCGCTCATCGGTTAGAAAGTTACGTTTGCTACGGGGCCTACCTGAGTTATTGTTTGGACTCTGTCGTCATCGTCGGCGCCGGATTTATATTTAACGGGCCCTTGGGCACGAAGGCTGGGGGCCCCCTTGTAAGAAAATCGAATTCTGTGAGGGCCCCCTTGTAAGAAAATCAAATTTTTTATTATCTAATTATATATCGGTTATTAATTATTATATTATCTCGAAGAAGTTTTATTATCGTATTTGAATGATCAATGTGTATGTGTATGTTCCACGTTCTTTGATTTTTCGAAAATGTAGGAGACAAAAAATATGGGTTATTCAACTTGTGGGGGCCCCTGGGATGTGGGGGTCCCCGGGCACGTGCCCAAAGTGCCCTTATGTAAATCCGCCACTGGTCATCGTAAGTCATTATAATAGGATTCCAACAGGCGATTTTTGAAGAAGAGGAAGGTGAATTGTATGGGCCTGAAATAGCAGATTAGCTCTAGGTATGATATTTATCTATTTATAACAATGAAATCAATCATTTTATCTTTGAACGCGTTTTTCTCCAAATTGCATTTTTCTAATTTGCTGCAGTTATAACTCAATTACAAATCATCCGATCGATTTGATTTTTTTCTGCTTATTTGTATATGTTTCTCTATACAATGACCCTCCAGTTTTTCGATTGTATGAAAAATGTAATTTTGGCACGCCAAAAATTATCAGATTTTTGAGCTTTAACTTAAACTTTTTTTCAAAACTCTGTCATTTTCTTAAATTCCCTTTTATTTCACAATCCTGGGTCATTGCATAGGCAATACCTTCTAGTTTAATGGTTTTTAATTTTTTTTATTCCAGCCACTGTGAAGGACCGCAATCACTGCAGCAGTGGAGGAACTTTTTTTTCGAGACTTGGGAGATAGCGAATAACTCGCTGAAAATTACATTTTTTTGTTTAAAAATTTTACTATGTATTCATTATTTATGTACAAATATATCATAAAACATTTGATGCAGTACTTTTTTTATTTAATTCCCAAAAATCACCTCTTTTTTTTGGCGGTCACACTAGGTGTGTCCCTTAATGTATGTTCGTTCACATTTTTTTTGTATGTAAATATATACAAAGCTAACATTTTAATGTGAGGATATTTGTGTGATTTTTTCAATGTATCTACTACTACTGTTTTTACCTTATGACTAATTTTTAGTGCTAAGTAAATTAAATATTAAAATCAGTTGTTATTTTACTCCTAAAACCTTTCTCTTCATTTTTCCAAATATAAATTTTCAATAAACTCAAAAACAATAATTATTTAACCATTTATATTAACCTTTTGATATTCGATTTGATAATTTATTCTAGTATTTTCTTATCTTAAACGTTTTTATAATTAGAATTTCGCTGTACAACCCTTTCTTTAAATTTAAGCCCTGCTAAAAAAACGAACAGAAACGGACAGACCACACTGTGCGTCTCTGTACGTTCAAGAGATAGAAACGGACACAACTGTCTGTTTCTGTACGTACCTACTCCAAGTATTTGACCGTATTCTAACTGTTTCCTGATTTCATCACTTGTTACCTTTTGCTGACGTTCAGAAACGTACAGAAACGGACAAGAAGTTTTAATCGTGTCCGTTCATTTGGAAAAAATATATATATACTGTCGAAAACAAACAGAAACGTACAGAAACGATTAAAAACGTACAGGGTGTGGCACGCCGACTCTGCATTATTTGATATTAGATACCTAGTATTAAGTAAGTATACCTAGTGTATGATAGTGAGAGTGCGCGAGAACGAAAACCGCACGCGCGGATAAAACATTTGCACGGATGCACGGCGACGGCGCAGATGAAGGACAGCGCCCTACTACACAACGGACAAGCAACAGTTAGTGGAGCCACAGTTTTTTATATCTACATGCTACAGGCTCCTGTACACGTTTGGCCAAGTAGTTAGGATTTAGGCCAATGAGTTGGGCCAAAAATAAGGACACTGTTTACACCACAGACTACCTGTGGTTTACACGTTGGCGTTGCTCATTCTGCATTGGCCATTTGACGAGGATGGATGTGGAAATTATCGCAGCCGCGGCAAGTTGTACAGCACTTTCAATTATTATAGAAATATGGCCTAAAAAAGGCAACAGATTGTGCAACTTTAATTTTTCAAATGGAACTCATCAGGGCGTACTGCCGCCGGGACCACTACGCGCACGTGTACCATCTGTGGCGGTTGGCCTCCGCTGCGGAGCGCGACGTCCAAGACGAAGAAGACGCCCACCGTACAGCCAAGCCGCCCACGTAGGTATAGCAGCCCTGAAGCCGCGACCGCCGCAGTTCACCACGGCGACGACCAGGACCAGCCAGTCCACAACCGCCGCCGCCGGATCACCGCCAAGGAAGCTGGCACCATGCCATG